>PVIU01002705.1:0-164171 GCA_004026605.1 Ondatra zibethicus | reverse complement strand
TTTTCAGCCTCAAACACAAGTATGAGTTTACTGTTCTTTCCTGTCCATCCCCTCCTCGCTTTCCAACTTTATGTTCATAGAAAATACTGAATTGTACTCAAAGAAATCTATATATGTTATATCAGTTCCTTAGCTTGATTAATCTACTCTCTTCTTAGTTTGGAATACTGTATTTAATTGTAATTTATAACTGTAATATATAACTGTATAACAGTAGCATGTAGCTGTTAATCAGACTACATAAATCTGTAGCTCTCTGATTTTTCTCCTTCACAGGTAGAAATTTTGAGAAAGATATCTTAAAACCTCATAACATTGTTCGGGGCTTGCCCATTTATCCTTATGAGTCTATGTTTTGTATCGGATAGTGTGATGCTCTACAGGATGTTCAGAATTATTCATGTCTGTGTTAATCAATCCAAGATCATGGAATAAATGTCATTCTTATATTAGGGTCTAACTCTACTATGGGAAGGCTTCCTTCCTTGTAGACTTACCATGCGCTGCTTCCGTTTCTTCATTTACAAAGTGCATGCTTGATTGTTGGTCTATGCCGTGTCTCCTTTTCACCAATTCCCTCTGTGTCTGCCTTATCTCCTCATCTTCTGTTTCCTCTCTTCGTAACTTTACTAAGGTACATTGGTCATTCTTAATCTACTTCCCCCTCCCCATCTATCTTAACTTTTGCTTCTTGTATAATTTTTCCTAATTCTTAGCCCATGTAATACTCTGTTGTTTCTCTAGTCAATTTTCTAGTAATGTAATTCTCTTTTTTAATAATCCAAGTCTGCCACCGATAGAAATTGTTGAGTAGATCTTGTTTTTATTCCCTGACTTGCAAAGAGAACTCATGACTCAGGATCTCAGTTGAATCTGCTAGCACTTTTTGGCTTCTCTTATACCAGAGTCACCATCTTTCACCAGCTGGAGAAGAGAAGGGTCTCTCCTCTCAGGCTTCAGAGTAGGCTAACATTATTGTGTTACTTACTGTCCTACGTTGCATTTATTCCTGAGCCCTGACATCTGAAGATATTATTATTTTAACTTTAATATTGGCAAAGCACTCATAAAAATGTTTGTCAAATTATCCAACACTTTTATGTGTTTGTGTTAAGGGGATTCCTTATTATTTTATTATTTTCTACTTAGTCCTTTGGTTTCTGGATGTTTTGCACAAAAGCCTCTGACATACGAGCATGTTAATACATTTTCTGCATGGGTTATTTCACTTGGTATTTAAGCTTCAGCTTTTTCTAACACATTTAGTTTAAAAATAGTTTTAGACTATCGAGAGAGACTGCATTGTATGGTAATCCTGCATGACAGCCAGCATGCTTCCAACCTCTTAAGTGAAAATTTGATTGTGTGTTGCAGATAGTCTTCCTAGCTATTGCATACTAAAAAGGGTTTTGATTTTGTTTTGTTTTGTTTTTGTTTTTGGATTCAAGTTATTCATAAAGGGATGCTAGCTTCATGATCTATTTAACTTTCTTCTTATCTGATCAAATGTACAGATTACATGTAGGCTTGTCTTTTTCAAAACAGAAAAATAATTGAAGTTTCATTTTTTTAAGTTACTATTAAGGTAATCTGCTTTTTAGGTTCTACTGGTCTGACAAACTTGAATGAACCCCATGATCCTTTAGCTCAGAAAAGGAGAATTGTTCAAGTCAGCTGTTAGCAGATAAAGCCATCAAGAACCAAGTTCCAATACTCCTTTTTTAAAATCATAAATACACAAACACAAGAAAAACAGTCTCTTGTAAAGAAATTACTTTAAATTCCATACTTACTGAAAGGACAGTTATAAGGATACACAGTCTCTATGTCCTGTAAGAGAGTAACGATTTGGAAGAACAGCTGAAATCAGGAACTCAGTGGACAGCACCATGGCCAGAAAGCAGAAAGTTGGATGTTTATTCAGCTCCAGCCAATGCTACCTTCTGGCCAACGATGCAGGTTTTGTTTTGTTTGGCTGATTGTTTGATTTTGTTTTTTTGAGACAGGGTTTCTCTGTGTAGCCGCCCTAGATGCTTGGAACTTGATTTGTAGACTAGGCTGGCCTCAAACTCACAGAGATCGCCTACCTGGGCCTCCCAAGTGCTGGGATTAAAGGCATGTGCCACCATGCCTGGCTATGATGTGAGTTACTATTGGTCCTTTCATATAGTAGGACCACATCCTCTTGAAAACTCTATTCTCATCAGGAGATGCAGCCTGATGATGATCATTGCTGAAATATTTTCCCTAGAAAGTCGTGTGATTATCTTCCTTCCTTTCCACTTCCATCACACTTCCCCATCCCTTCAGAAAAGCCAACTTGCAGCAGTACCCGCCTCTGTCCCTTCTGTGCTTTGTGCTTGAGTGTGCTATATGCTCCCATCTCCAGCTTGTCTCTGCTGACTCTACTCATTCACCACAAAGTGACAAGCGAACACTTCCCAGAGATGTCCTAGAGACTTATGATGTTGGTAATAAATCACAGTAACAAATAGTAAATCAATAGCACTAAGGAAACCTTATTAGACATGGCTTTGATGCTTCGACAGGGCTCATTTTGATTCTGGAAATGCTGTAGACAGTTTAGAAAACAGACCTCATTCATGCCCACCTTTCAGAGACAGAGAATTCACTTGTCTCTCGTTTCCTCTTCCCATGCACTACAGCTTAGAACAGCGGAACTTGACTTTGGAAACAGAAATGCTGAGTCTCCACGATGAACTGGATCAAGAAAGGAAGAAGTTCACCATGATAGAAATCAAGATGAGAAACGCCGAGCGAGCCAAAGAGGATGCAGAGAAACGGAACGACATGCTCCAGAAAGAAATGGAGCAGTTCTTTTCCACGTTTGGAGACCTGACGGTGGAACCCAGGAGAAGTGAGAGAGGAAACACGATATGGATCCAGTGAGCCTTTCTCTGCTGTCCTGGACCACTCCAGGGAGGACTCTGGGAACTTGGGGGCAAACAGTATGGGGGAACAGTGTGGGTTCAGGTGGTTGGTCTGTGTAGAGCTTCATCAGGTGAGGAAATCTCATTTACAGACATCACTATCCATATCTACAGTGTGTACCAAAGTTTTATCACGCTCCATAATGCTACTGTCAAGTGTTACAACTGGATATGTGTATAGAAAGTAGTTTTTAAAATGTCAATTAATAGTAAGAAGCATATCTCAATGATTATTTTATTGCAAGTCCCGTATTTAAATGTTGAATCAATATGTTGTTGCAATTTAGCTTGCATTCAAGCTTCACTCCTTGCACTTAACATAAGCTATTTTTGGCATCGTGTTATCATCCGCTTATTTTATAGATCAATATTTTTATTTCCCTTTTTGCTGAGGAAATGGAGATAAGAGGAAATATAAATATATAAATATATATAAGATGAGTTATTAAAGTCAAAGAACACTTTGTGGCTGTGCTGTTTGTGCCAATAGACCTTGCCATGACCAAAAAGAGATGTAAAAAAGTTTTATAAAATATAGTAGAATCACCAGGTACCTGTCAATGGTTCTTTAAATTCTTCAATGTGGCCTGGCAGGTGGTGGGGGGTGGGGGTCAGTGAATATGAGGTTTTGCTGTATAAGCACGAAGACCTGAATCCTGATATACAACAACCACATAAAGATTCAGATGTAGCCTCCCACACCTATGTAACTCTGGAACTGGGAGTAGAGGAAGCTGGAGCTTGCTAGACACTAACCCTGTTGTGGGAGCCTTTTCTTGGGGAGACATATCACGAAAGTCCACGTAGGGAAATGACACCAGACCAACGTGATAATTCTACCAAAATGCAGCTTGGTGAGCCAGGTAACTAACTGAGGTTACTTATGGAGGTTTATTGGAAGGATCACTTACAGGAGCACGGATAACCACTACGTCCCTGAGAAGCCCACCCTGGGCTGAACAACAGCGCACGAAAGACATGTCATGAGTGAGAGCTCATGCCATGTATCCCTGGAGCTCCCTGCCCAGCACGCCAGCAGCTCAGCAGGCTGGAGGGTCTCTCTCCTCAGTAGTCCTTACTGTTGTGCAGTCTTGGAACTGGAGGGGCCTTATGAAGCCGAGTTCTAGGGACATAGTTCTTGTGAATAACTTACTCCCTGAGTCTCAGTGAGACTCTCTCCAGGACTGAGTTTCATTGCTTTGCAGCGCCAGTCTACCCGAAAAGCAGCAAGCTCCAGTCTCCCTGAGAGATGCTGTCTCAGTGGAATAGGGCAGATTATAATGGAGGAATCCCCTGACACTCTCCTCTGGCTTCTACCTATGTGGATGCTCTTCACACACACACACACACACACACACACACACACACACACACACACACACACACACCACACCACACCACTATTTAGTACTGCTGTTTCATTTGTGTGCCAATCTGGCACAAGGGCACTGAAGCTCTGTTGGAAAGACCCCTCCAGCTGAGCTGAGAGAGCACAGAAAGGAAGCTCTCTTGCAAGATGCACCATACGGGGAAGGGATGGTAAGGAACTGTTTTCATCCATTGCGCATTTCTTGCCCTTATGAAGTAACTCTGCTTAACCATAATATCTTGCTGGCTGCTGCACGGTCATCCCTCTCTTCTGACCTGCCAGCACATGGATGATCTATCTGCCTGTGCCTGTCTTGATCAGACTACTAGAATGCATGTCATTTGTGACATCTTTCTCTCACTCCGGCTGTTGTTTGGGATTTTCTCTGCACCACAGCTGGCAAAGGAGTCTTCAGCAAGATGATAAGGGAAGGGAACCAGGAGGAACAGGGGAATAATGGGAAAGAAACAATGTATTTTTCTATTTTTACAATGCCATTTTTCCCTAACAAGAGCATTTTCATTATTAATAATTTTAAATATTAAGTGTAAAGGTACATCTTGGAGAAATATGTGACTATTAGCAATATTAACTTTCTAGAAAATCCAGAGCTCTTTGAGGTCACTGTTTTAAGAAAACAGTTTGTTTTGTTTTGTTTTGTTTTGTTTTTTGCATTTCAGTAAGGCAAGCAAAGGAAAGTTAGTGAAAGGGTGGGAACCACGTACTAGAATTAAATGTCACAAGGGACGTGACTATAAATAGCATACTTTTTAAGTGTGTGGAATTTACGTTTTTTTGGAAATGACATGTTTGTGTACTTCGGGGAATACATTTTATCACTTTATACATTTTATTGGGTGACATCACTTTATCACTCCAGCTTCTATTAATCTCCCCACTGAGCAAGTTCGTGTGGTCATTTGGATTCAACCAGTATTTCTCTAGCAAGAGCTGTTCTTGTCTTCTATCTTTTGCCTTTTGCTTTTCTACATCCACAACAAGAGTGGTTCATCCAGGTACCCCTCAAGAAATTCAGAGTCGGGTTAAGCAAATTCCAGCTCAGAACCCTCCCGCTTTGCTTTGGAATCTCTCTCCAGCTTGTGTTTCAGTTTCAAAAAGCCCTAAGCACATCCAGTGCTACACAATGAGTAAAACACCAAGGTCAGGACAGCAAATGGTCTGGGTTCAACATGTTGGCAGTTTGCCAGCCATTCCTGAATCTTTCATGCATAATTTGCTCACTCTGTAGAGTTGGAATAATAAAAACCATTTCTCAGATATCCATGCTCTGTGATTTCGTCACAGGCTGACCCTATGTCTGGTGGACAGGGAGGACTCTAGAAATGTTAGCTGAGTTGTTTAACTCTACCTTGTTCTGTTCTCCAGTTGCCTTTCCCACTGCCCTAGGCTTGTGCTCCTCTTCTCAGCGGACCTAATCTGCCGGAAACAAGCTGCTCTCCCGTGCCTGTCTGGCATCTGCTGCCTCCATTGTTTCCAGGCTGCCTTGCAACACCATCCTCTGACCCTAGTTTGCCTTGGCTAAAGGCACGTGATGATTTTCACTAGTGTACGATTTGACCAGTAGGCCATGCTTATCTCCGATGAATTTCTGTAACAGCACATGCCAGTCAATACCTGTGAAGCTTCCTGTATACTGTTCCTACGGTCTTATTTGCTTTCCTTCTGGGTGGCACATTCCATATTTGAAGAGTCAAATCACTGTTACTTCTGTTAATTTAGACAAAGAGGGAGTTGGGGAAAGAGGCAGACTGTCAAAAAGGCAGCTAAAGCTTCCAAATACTCATATTTCAGAAAGCAAACTTCAAATTACTTATCAAGCTTAGTTAAGAAAAATCTGAACTAAATCTCAAGGCTTAAACTGATATAAACAAATCTAAATGGTAAACTAAGAATAAATCCAATTAGCCATTCTTTCTTGGCCCAAGCTATCAAAAGCTCAGATATAAACTCACAACTAAACTTGGCCAACAATCTTGTATCTCATTGGGTCACTTGGAGTAACTTTTAGCAACTACAAGTTATTACAACAGTAATAGAATGTGCTTAATTATTCTTCCTTAGTTGGACTGAGGAGGTAAGATGCAATTTTATTGCCAAGGCAAGGTTATCCAGGATAGAACATCATCTTCATGTCCACCTCAGTGTAAGACTCACCAGACACAAATGAAGTGCATGGTTCTGTGTTCTCAAGA
Organism: Ondatra zibethicus; assembly: GCA_004026605.1. Classification (NCBI taxonomy): domain Eukaryota; kingdom Metazoa; phylum Chordata; class Mammalia; order Rodentia; family Cricetidae; genus Ondatra; species Ondatra zibethicus. Next base: position 157,638 of record PVIU01002705.1, on the reverse strand, counting down.
ATCCTCTACTTCAGTCTTGTTAGAGTCTTCTTCCCCTCTTATCTGGAATCCACTTCACTGTTCCAGGGCGGTCATCCCTACTCTTACACTACCTCATCCAGAGACTAAAAGTGATTCTCTGGTTCAGTAGTGATTCTCTATGAAGTACCCTAGAATCTCAAAGCAGAAAAAAGTTGTACTTTTGCATCTAATTTATATATAGCTCTTTTCCACCTTTTTTTCTCCACATTGAATAAGAATTGTTTTAGGAGCCAAAATGGTAAAGAGAAAACATCAGGAAACCGAGAGTTCAGCAAACAAAACCGGCTTCTCAACCTCCCTTAGGCAAGATGCCAGGAAGGGCAAGTCACCGAACTCTTCTCAGCTGGTGTTGCCAGCTGTGAGTTGGAAATAATGCCTACGAAGTACTGACATTGTTGTGATTAAAAGGCCCATGTAATGTGCCACTCAGCACAGGCCATGTAGAGCCATGGATGGCTCAGTTGGTAAGTAAACTGTCTTAAGGAACCATGGTGATATTTTCTCGGCCTTCAGCTTCTTACCTTCCACAATTTGGCTAAATAGAAGTCCAACACAAAGTTAAAAACTTTTTAATGAAAATATAGTAGCCCTCATATTATTCATCATTTGATTTCTGAGGGATCCTTTGCTAACTGATTGCAGTTGACAGTGGCCATGGATACCATGAGCAGCATGGCCACCTGCATTTCAACCAAAAGCTGAGAGGACATTTGCTATAACCTGGTACAAGAATGAATTAGAAATTAGTAAATTTGGAGTTAACAGTTGGATAGTATAAATGAATTGTTTGTGGGCACTGGAGAGATGACTCAGCAGTTAAGAGCTCTTGCTGCTCTTATAGAAGACTGGGGTTCAGTTCCCAGCACCTACATGGTGACTCAGAACCTTCGGTAACTCCAGATCCTAAGAACACCCTCCTCTGGGTTCCTTGGGCACTGCACACATGTAGTGCACATGGAAACATGCAGATGAAACACCCATACGCATTGAATAATATTTTTAAATATGTTTGCTCCATCCTATATTTACAGACTTCAAATTGTCTTGCAACTAAAATGATCCTAAATTACAAGCTCAAGAGAAAGGATTTGCTTCCAGATGTTGAACCTATGCCATTCGCCTCACTGTTCAAATCATGTGTTGTGCTTTGGAGAACACTATAAATAGAATTGTCTATGCAATTTGGAATGTTGCTATTACATGTTAAAGTTTCTAACTATAGCTTACATGAAGTCACTCATATCTATTTACTAATTTAGTTATCCTGCTATACCCAACACCTGCTTCTGCCCACCCTAAGTCCTCTCTAAACCACAGCACTTCCTAAAGCCCCTCTGCTGCCCATCAGTCTCCAAACCAGCATAGCCTGGGCCCAAGGCTAAGCCGTTGCACTATCGTCCAGCTGTGTCAGGTTTCTGCTCCGCTTTCCTCTCTGCTTTGGATGCTCAGCTCAGGCAACAGGCATTTGTGCCCATGAACTCTGCTCCACCTTGACCGTGTCTTAAAACCTATGCCCCATCCGAACATCAGGCAGCCCCACCCATGACTACACGTCATTCATCCTACAAGTTCCTAGGCGTCCCTGTCAAACACCCACTCTCTAATAACCAGCTCTCTTTCAGGTCAGTCCCTTAAACCCATCACTCCAAACTTTCTTGGATAGCCTGAAGAGGAATTCCAAGCCGCTGAGCTTGGAGGGGTATCACCACTGTCCCCTGGGGTTGCTGTTTCTCTAGTTGACCAGCTTGGTCTGTGGTTCCTTACCATGAGTGCTCTGGTGTCTCATTCTCATGCCCCTCAACTCCCAACCAGAGAAGAAATAAAACAACTGAACTGCCTAAATGTACTTTGTTTATTCCTAACTGGTATGTAAGAAACTAAGCATGGGGCAGGGCTAGTAATAGGTGGCTCAGCGGTTAAGAGCACTGCTTGCTCTTCTAGAGGTTCTGAGTTCAATTCCCAGTACCCACATGGGGGCTCATAATTATCTGTAGTGTGATATGAGGCCCTCTTCTGGCATGCATGAAGACAGCCTTCATAGGCCTAAATAAATAAATCTTTTTTAAAAAGAAGCAAGAGGAAACTGAGTAGGGAATGGAAAGCAAGGAGTGCCGTGCAGGCCTGGCGTGTGACATTGTGTCACCATGGGCCACATCGAGCCATCTGTAGCCACTGCCCCTGGATCCATTTCACAGTTCTCTTGCCTGGTTTCCATAAACTCCGCCTCTGGCCAATGTAAGAACGTTACTTCCATCTTCACTGAGAAAAAAATTCTAATGAAAATGGGCTTTTGTTTTATACAGATTAGCAAGACTGCCCACATCTGGCCAGGGTGCACCACTTTGCCCCCTCCTGTGGCATCCCTGTCTCTGTAAGCGAATACCCTCCTCTGCTGGTAACCTGGTCCACCAGCCTCCAGCCTGAGGCACCATGTGCTCTCCAGCTACAGACGCTTCCTCTTCTCTTCCTCTATCTGCCCATCCACTCGTCCCAGTGTTGTAGGGAATGTTGAAGCTACAATATACTCTACCATCACTCTGATGCTCCCCACGTAGGGGAAGACAAATTTTCTGTGCCTATTTATTTCCTATTTCCTAGGTCCTGTTAAATTCATTGACATTACTCTCTTGCCCAGTTTTACAACCTTCGCAAAGTCAGGCTCCATCACCAGTCTTTGGTCTGGTTTTCCCGTTGTTCCTCACTGACATTCCTCGAATACTCTGCCCTTTGTCTCTGTCCTAGAACAGGAAGCATCTCTGAACTCTCCCCTTACGCTGCACTCAGTTCCTTCCTGGTTTTATAGAGAGGCATGAATTTTAATATAACTCGTAGGCTGCTTACTGTCAGTGTCCTGTTCTGCTCACTACGTGAGTCATCTGTACCAATCGTCCACTATAGCTTGTGCTTATGTGGAAGAGAAAATCCTGGAGTTATTCCTCGTCACTCATTTACAAAATATCAGTTCACGGAAAGTGTCCTGTTCATTTTTAATACATTCCAACAATATTTATGTTTGTCGTGTTGAAGCTTGAGCCTAAAGTCTCATTTATAGTAAGGCATACCTCACTTTACTTTTCAGTTGGAGACAAGGTCTTAAGCTGCTAACCTGCTAACCTAGGTTTACCTTAAACGTCTAATCCCCTGTCTCTGTCTCCCAAGTAAGTAAAACCACAAGTGTGTACCCCCGACCCCTGTTCACAGTACATTCCTAAATACATCCTTGGCCAAACTCTTCTTGGACATCCTACTCCCTGATCCAAACCCCATCATTCTTTCTGGATATTCACCATAACCTGTGATGCCTGGATTGCTTCCATTGTCTTTCTTCTTGAGAATTCTTTCTACTCAAACCCAGAATTCATATATATACACGTGTGTGTGTGTATCTGTGTGTGTGTGTGTATGTGTGTGTGTGCAGATGGCATAACACCTTGCTCAACCCTAATCCTTGTTTTTCCATATTTAGAATCAATTCCCAGTATATCCATTTGCTCACACTCCTGCTTCTGCTCCAGTTTCAATGGACTTTATGGTTTTTTTTTAACCTCTCCTGTTAATCCTCAGGATTCTTGAATATCTTTTTTCATGTTGTAAAAGTCTGCTTTTTCCAGGCCTCTGCCCTGTGTTCCCCTCAGCAGGAATGTTTCTTGTCCCCTGGTGATGTGTTTTATTCCCTCACTTTATTCAGGCCTCTGACCAAGTGTCACCTCCTCTGAGAGGCATCCCCCCCTCCCCTCACCTTTATCTCACACGGCATCGCCTTTTAGGTCTCACCCTTCAACCCGCATGTCCTTTCAGAATGCAGAGCTTTCTTACTCACTCCACACACTGAAATGCAGATGGCATGAGATGTGATGTGTGTGAACTCCTCTCATCGATGAGGCAACCTTTGGAGATTTGACATGTTCCATAAATATTGGCACGAACAGTCGAATGTATGTTTATGCCTGTTGTTAAATTTTCCAGCAGAGATATTGAGGAAAGCTCTGAGTTCAATCTTTAATACAAAATAAGAAGTAATTGGGTTGTATCTTGTTATTTTAGGACATCTTCTATCGCCCACAGACTGAGTAATTTACACAGGATTTGGCTTTAGACCGGAGTGTGACTGAAAGCCGCTCCAGTCCCTGCTGTGACTTGGGAGCCAGTGATGCCAGAGCGTGAGCTTCTAGCTCAGCATCAAAACCCAAGAGTTCCCGGGGGAACAAATATCAAAATAATCCATAATGGGAAGAAAAGAATACTGACACTGGCTTCTTTTATGTATTGAAAAATTACCCATCCCCATAATACAATGGAAAATACCCACAATTCTCTTGTGCTGATCATTAAGTAAACTTGAAATACAATCAGACAAAATGAGAACATTGAAAGAAGATTTCTTCTTTATGCCAATAATAAAAATGGGTTCATTTAGGATGCACCTCTAATTAAATGCATTGTTGTTTTAAAAGAAGATAACTAAGTAAGGTATTTTGCATTGACCATTTATTTTTAGACATTGGTTTATTGACTGCATTTTTGAGGATAAAAATCATAATACATTTGTCTTCTACCCCGAACTGTTCAATAAATGTGTTTGGCATGGACTGATGAAATACTTTAGAATGTAGCCCAGAAATTAAACTAGAAATTCAAAGTAACCTTCTCAGAGATTAATGTATGCCAATTCAAGTTTCCAACCCATTAAGGAACATGCAACTGCTTCCAAATGTCTTCCTTTTAGAAAAGAATCATTTCAAATCATTAGTTCCTTCAACTGTGCGAAATGCTATTAGCATTGTAGAATATTATTTTCTGTGTAATTGTTTGTAGACAATACTTGCATGAACATGGACTTTAGCGTTTCTAGTGGAAACCACATAATGTATGACCCAGTCTTCTAAGTGGATTACAGAGGGTGTGTAAGATATATATGCTATTGAATATATGCTATTGAAAGGCGAACAATATGGACTATTGTTTGAACAGAAAGACTTTAAGCAAGGTAGAATGGAGGACAATACCAGAGCTCTACACTCTACTGAACAAACTTGAATCCTCTATTCAGCAGTCTAGACGGATTTAGTCTTGAGTTTTACACACCGATGGGATACCTTTTTAAAAAGAAACATTCGACAGAAGGGTTGTTTGATTCTTGTTTGTTTGTGCAATATCTTTCATGTGTTTGAGACGTATAAATTCCTGTTCTGTATTGCAGTAGCCTTAGACGCTGAGCCTATGGACCTACATCTGGAATCGAAAGGGAAGACTCATACAGAGGTGCCAGGCCTGAACAGAACTGAGACACAGGACATCCTGTGTATCACTGTTTGGACATTTCTTCCAGGCATTACCTTTCAAACATTGTCAGGGGGATCCTGGGAGGGGATACTACATGTATAAATCACAGCAATGAGTGCTGAGCTGGTTGGTAAGGTAAAAACCCTTTACCTTCTTTACAATCATTTCTATTAGTGAGCAAGTAGATTCATCCCTCTAGGTTGGGTTTTCCATTAGTTCCTTCAAGAAAATACTGCTCAATAACCTTCACCTTGCCTCACTACAAACTTTATCAAAACGATCAAATACATGGTAATGTTTTCTGGTGCCTAGAATGGACGAACCATTTGCCCTCTTTGGGCAACTGTCATGAAGAATGAATTTACCCTTTTTACTCTTATGGGTATTTATAGATATGCATGCTTGGTCACTTTTAATAAAAAAAGAAAATAAAAGTAAAGAGTTGTGATTGAAGTCAGAATAGGCATCCAGGCATACTTGAACAAGCTTGGAATCTGAGGCAGGGGGATTGAGAGTACCAGGATCATTTGGCCTACTCAGGGAGAAACCTCTATGTATCTCCCCCTCAAATAAAATTAAGGAAAAAGAAGAAATTAAAATAATTAGAAAATAGTTAGAATAAGAGTCACGGCAAAGGTAATAAACAGCTTTTCACTTCTAGTTTCCCTAAATAAAAGAAAAAGTATAGTAATAGGAATGTCTGCCTTTCGAGTTCTTTATTAATTGAATGAGCAAAATGTATTGTTCACAGAAATACACAGGCCGTGCCTCAACACTGTTCAGACATTGCCAGGTGAACCAAAAAAGATGCAGTGAGCTCCATGAAGCTTTCATTCACATCCTTAAATTCAATAAGAAGTGTGAGCTAATAGTGTAGACAAAATTAATCTCTTAGACAAAATTAAAATTGGAACATTTGTTGATTCATCTGAAAAACATGTAGTCTTGATCTGCTTACCAATGTTTTGTTCATTGTTATCTTATTGGTTATTCCTGAATTGTGGGCACGACACTAGTGTCTGCCGACAGGAGCAGAGGCCTTTCTGGAAGGAACGAATCTCAAGCACAAACACGCCACTCCACACACTTCTCTAGGCTGAGAAGGAGACCATCTTTTCCTTCTTATTTACTCTGTGGAACAACCTGACCGTGCCTCAAGTTTCTTTCAGTGGGGTCAGAAGGAAATCTTGGAAGCCCTTGATAGCTCTGGCAGTCTGGGAAAACAAAGCAGAGCGAACAACACGCATTGCCAAAAGGAAAGTCCAACAGAGTCTAGTTTCAATTGGCTTTATGAGAAGGGAAGCGCACTTCCATAAGACATACAAATCACAATGTGCTGACGTGACTCCACCTGGGAAGAGTCAACAGATGCCAAAGTTCTCCAACTCATGCTCTTTTCCACAGACACATTTAAAAGAAGAGAAAAAATGGAACTGAAAGAACATGAGAAAGAACACAGGAGTGGACTGATTGGCTTTGATCCATAGTAGATACCATTGAGAGCACAGTGTACCTACCAGGTGACTGACAACAGGTCTCACCTCTGAGACTATTCAAAGAATTCAGACATACATGGTTTTGGCTTCCAGGTTGATAAAGAACTGCATGGGAATATAAGAGTATGTGTGTGTGTGCATGTGTGCTCTAGATACAATTCATAAACACTGATCTAGGACAATTCTCTTTATCAGGTATGGTTTTTGGAGTCCAATCATGCAGAATAACAGGCAGAGGCAAGGCAGGTGGCACTGCAAGATGGACATGGCAAGGTGGACCAGTGATGGCATACACGGGCTAGGAAGTCTGTTCCTGCTGGGATATACTGGCCATTGGTCCCACGTGATCAAAAATTAAATAAACAGGGGTTCACATGTAAAAGAAGCCTTTCACTTTGCTTTGACCAAAGAAATGGGTTGAAGTGAACTAACAATTAAAGACATGTTTGGGTGCCCAAAGAAATAGAATTGATATTTAATCACAAGGAAAAAAACTGATTTTGTTATTTACATTATAAATTTTTAGATTGTTTAGTCTTTCTTTCAAATAAGACTGCCTTATCCAACAATAAGGGTAGAAAATGTTGGTCTCTTGTATTCAAAATGTGTGTGTGTGTCTGTGAGGGTGGGAGCATTGCCGTGCTGGGAGGGGTTTTTCTTTTAGACCCAGAGAAGCTGGGATCAGAATCCCCCGAAACATTTTCTCTCCTGTCTCTGAGCCATAGAGGTTATCTCTTTCAGCAAAACCAGTTGATTTCTTCCAGGCACAGATTCTTACTTGCTAAGAAAATGAAACAGAAATAGATTCTGTATAACTTGGGCTCTACAACAAACATTTAAGAGCTCTAAAATTATATTTATTCATTTTTCACTTACAGATCATGAATGGATTTCTACATTTTCATGCCTTCCATTTGTTCTATGTTCCATGACCAAGTTGATCACTTTCTGGTCAGCTGTTGTCAGTATCTTTAGACAACACTTGTTCTGATAGGGATAGTAAACTGTAAGAAGTCACACCATCCCTGAGCCATCAATCAAATGAGTTTCCTCCAACTCCTGGGGCTTGGCCAAAGTGGTAGGACACAGACCCAGGCAGTTCTAACACTGTATTCTGAGGGATAAGGGACTACTTTCAATCTTTATTGAACAAGAAACAATTGTGCTATAATGTATCCCATTGGAAAAAATGAGTACACTCGCCCACCAACACACCCTAAAGTAGCCAAGAAATCGAGAACATGGTAGCAATCCAGTTCTTCCAGTTCAGGGGTATACACCTGTCCTTTCTACAGAACACATGGAACACAGCAGGGACCATTGTCTAACCAGCTGCCTATTGAATGCGAACTTCCTGTTTTGATACGAACACTCATAGCTCCTTCGGTTCTCCCACAGACGCAGTCCAGGTCTCCTTGGACAGTTTCCTGCCCCCCAAATAAGAACACCCTCAGGAGTAATAGGAGGCCACACAAACTAAATATTTGGTTTTTCACTTGCTCTCTTGTTTTTTTTTTTTTTTCCTCAGAATACCCAGTAAAGGGCACAATGCATACTGCGAAATTTCTCAGAGTATAACCATACCCAAGAGTGAGAATAACAGGGGGTCTTGACAGCGAAGGGGAAACTTCCAACACGGTGACCTTCTTTGTTGTCCGCCTTCCATCTCTCCTTCTTCCATCCGCTAAAACCAATCCTGCACAGAATCCAGGATCCCAGTCCCCATCTTCACTTGGATGGACTTTTGAAAACCCAAGGAATTTGTTTCATCTTTTCTTCTCTGTGGGGGAATCTCTGTGTGAGGGTCCTCAGTTGGACAAGGCCATACACCAACAGATAGATGAGTAGCACCCAGGCCAGCCTGAGGAGCTGGGAGGTGATGTTTTGCCTGCTTTCCTCTACCTCTCCTGCCCTTCTGCTGGGAACCCTGCCAGTCTGTTATGCCATCTTGTGCCCCATGGAATGCCCTTCGAGACTTGCTTCTTCCAAGCCATTGTCCATTCTTTACATTACACTGGTGTCATACAGTCTGGGGGGGTGCACATCACGGGCATAAAAGCAAAATGCAGAGAAAGAGGAACAGAATAGCGATACAGACACATTTTTAAGAAGGAAAAAAGATGGCAGAGGGGAACATGAGAGAACTTGTAAAAACTCGTCGACATTTATAAAGATCAGTATGTGTGCACCATTCACCAAAAAAGCATGGGAAAAGGACAGAGACCAAGATACCTTTATTCCAGGGCATGAGCTGCAAGTGAGCTCTAAAGACAGCTAGTTCCCTCCCTCTAACCCCTCCCTTTTCAGTACCACCTCTTGCAAAGAAATGTGCTGTGGGAAGCAATCCCAGGAAGAGCTGCCCTACAGTGTGATATGTGCGTGCGTGCGTGTGTGTGTGTGTGTGTGTGTGTGTGTGTGTGCGCGCGCGCGCGCGCGCGCGTGCGTGTGTGTGTTTTGACTGATTCTATTGCTTGAGAAGATAAGGGCTTCCCTGGTGTTGTATTTAAGGCAGTTTGCAGAGCTCCGACATTGCTGTTTACTCTGTACACTTGGGGGTTTTCCTTTTGGCCAGGCCTACCACATTCACCTACTCGCACGTTTCACTTCCTCTCCGGGTGAAATATCACCACAGGGGTGAGCACCAAAATCGCCAGAGTGCAAATATCTATGATGGATGCTTCACTCGGGGAAGGAAGAAGGGAAGCGGGGCCTGGTGCCTGTTATTGCTCAGAAACAGCACCAGCATTGCCCGGTATATAACCACGATGGTTGGCGTGCCTCCATGAGTGCTCAGGTAGGATCTTCCATGAATTTCAGCTAAGGTCAGATGATTTTGCTAAACACATTAACGTTTCATGGATTTAAGACAAAGTCTTTTCTAATGCTAGCTAGTAGGAGCTGCGTTGGAACGGCATTATTGCTCTCATAGATCTATGGCAATACAAAAGTCAGGTTCTCAGCCCTTCTCAGATTACACATATCTATGAAAATGAATCAGTAAGTATGAAACATCAGTCATATCAAGGAGTCTGGGGAACCCCCAGGAGGGACAACCCCTCTGAGGGACAATAATATCCATGTAGATGCTTATAGATGCTGTCCTGAAGACAACCCTGGCTTTGAGGATCTCATTTTGTTTTATTCTAGTCTAGTCCAGGAAAGGAAACAAAAATATTGGCAGGGATGACTCTGGGAAGCAGCCCACACATGGGAACAAACCCCGCAATCTCGAATTAGTCTAGGCAGGGCGATCTTCTCAGAAGGAGATCACATGGAGGTAATTCCACCGTTTCAGGCAAGGGCTTTTACCACTGGGCGTGTGCACAATGATGCTGCCTCTCTGCCCTCCGTTTTCTCTAGCGACTTTCTCTTTTGATGTCATTTTAAAATGGCAAATGGTGTTCAATCTTTAAAACACGGTTGTTGGTGTCTCCCAGTATCTGGGCAGCAATTTCCTTTCACCCACAGTCTATACTGCAGCAATGTAGAGCATGGTCTATCCTGTGCTCAAGTCCCTGCTACTTATCAACCGCCAGAGAATGCACCCTTGACTCACACAGTCCTCCTAAAGGCCAAGCTCTTTAACACCTGGACTCTACTGCTCCCTCCCTCCCCCCACACTGTACGTAAGCATCACATATGTTCTTTCTACAAATTGGTATACAGGTGCCATTTAATCGGTTCAGATTTGGAAGCTACATCTTCAAGGGTCTGAGTTCACTCTCCCATGTCCCACCCCTTTACATATTTTCTTATAAGACATACAGCTTAATCAATTAACAAACTAAACAGCTTATATACTGGCAATATATTACAGATGGATTGATGTCAGAGTAATAGATCACATGGAATGGACCAGGTGGTACCCCAGTGCACGGTGTCTTGGTAGGAGCCCTGAGGACACTGACAGGAGCATCTCTAAGAAGTGCTGTATGAATACAGACACATGCAGATCTGTATCTACACCCATCTGACTAGGCCAAGAGGAGCAGGTAGATGCAAGATAGAGACACACACATGCTGGATGGGGCCACTGCACACCTCGTCATGCCATTTGAAGGGCAGTTACGGGTTGCTGGTTCTGCAGCCACTTAAATTACACCTTAGGGAAAGGCTTCTCTAGTTGTGTCTGGTTTGTTCTGTGTAGTAAGCACTGTTGGAAGGAGACTGAAGCGAGAGCTACTAGAAGTTAAGTATACATTTCGGCTTAGCTGTGATACAGAACTTTGGAGAAGCAGGCAGAAAGATTTATCCTAATTCCAGGTTGGATCTCTCTCTTGCTATTTTCTTGACATCGCGTGTGTGCATGTGTGTGTGTGTGAGAGAGTGTCTTTGTGTATGCATATGTGTGTGCGAACCGTGTGTGTGCATGTGTGCTGTGTTCTATCCCGTCATCTCCTGAAGAACGCAGGGTTTCGCAGGCAGGCGGCTAGTCACCTGCAACAACCCAACGGTCCTGCCGAGGCTTCCAGGCTGCTGTCAGTGTCGGATGCTAGGGTCTGGTCGGTGGACATGGAGGAGATGTCATTGACAGACGAGGATGGAGGGAGACTCTCACTGCTGTTCACTGCTGCACCTGTGCTGAGAAAATGAAGACCAACATGACTAAATCTGGAACTAGACCCTTGTAAATGCTAGTCAGAGTGCAGGGATGGGTGCAAACAAGAAGACACATCTTCTCTATGTCGCAAACCTTCACGTAACTTATTAGTATTCAAGAGTTTATCTATACTGGCCTGACCTTGGGGTACATGTCCTCAGCTGTAGCTGCTAAGAGCACCTCCTGTGCACATTCACTTGTTCCCTTTTAATGGCCCTGCCTGCCTTCTCTCTCTCTCTCTCTCTCTCTCTCTCTCTCTCTCTCTCTCTCTCTCTCTCTCTTTCTCTCTCTTTCCTGTTCCCAAAGGCCAGTCTCCTCTTCCCTCCCTCCTTTTCCCAGTCACTTTCCCCCAATTAAAAAAAAAATCCCCCCACCTGAGCTCTGTTGCATGGTGTGTCTTTCTCCCGCCACTTTTTCTAAATTACAACAGAACTGACACCGGAAACTGAAAACTGAATTAGATGGTGAAAATCAAGACTGAACAATTCAGAATCCCCATCACACGCTACATTTATTCACAGGCTAATGGTTATCAAATTCCACTCCAAGTTAGGAATTACCAGTCACTCTGCCCCAACCCTAAATTCCACAGCATTGTCATGTAACAGAGCTTGCTTAAAGCCAAGGCATTTGCATCCTTAATTAGGACCACAGAGACTGTAGTCATCCAGGGACAGAAAGTCACTAATCTATGTAGAAGAGAGATGCAGAAAGTCTTTTAATGGAACAGTCTGATCTCGATGTTCCTCATGAAGAAGCAAAAGAAACACAAGTGGTGGTCTTAGCACAGAAACAGGTGAAGGCAAAGCTCAGTGACCTGAATTTTTTTAATGATTACAGCTCTAGGAAAATGAAATTGTATAAAACAGAGTATTAATTAGTTAATCATTAAATATAATACCGGAACTCAAATCCATGTAGAAAAGCCCAGACTTTTGAGAGAAGTTAATAAAGAGAAAACAGAAAACTAAGCCAGTGTGCCCCTTTAAGTTCGGGTTCCCTTCAACAGACTGGCTCGCTTAGGATCTGCAAATATTGGGTATTTCATATGGAAACATCTTTCATCTGGCTATGAGACTCTGGAACTCTGGGAAGGCACTTTCAGCAAAGCCTTGCCGCAATGCGCTAGATTTGAGAACAGCAAAGGAAAGACGAGCCAAAGGCACCAGAAAGCGAAATTAAACCACAGCAACCTGGAAACAGCCAGTTTCCTGCCTTCCCCGTTTCTATATTCTTGATGCCTAGGTGACGTGTTAACGAAGTATATGCTTTGTAGAAGAGGTTGCTGTTCAAATCTGTAGCTTAACCAACCTGTAAGAACGAAGACTTCCTACTAAAATGTCACACTTGAGAAGCAATCATGTGAAGGATCTATTTGATGAAAATTGTTACACAGACTCTCAGGAAACAGAACAAAGCTCAGGAGGAGGAAGCGTTTCAAGGATGTGCTCCAAAGGCAGTTATTTTATGGGAAAATGCCATAAAAAGGTAAAAGTAACGAGAGGGCATCTCACATATTTACCCCAACTTACACTTGCATACATTTACAGTTTTGTTTGATTGTAAAATGCTTATATACACTATGAGGAATACATTAAAGAAAACCCAGTGTACACCAATGCCCAAGTTAATAGAGGAATGACTATTTTTTTAATTTAATTTAATTTTTTTATTTTTTGGTTTTTCAAGGCAAGATTTCTTTGTGTAACAGGCCTAGCTGTCCTGGAACTAGCTCTGTAGACCAGGCTGGCCTCGAACTCACAGAGAGCCACCTGTCTCTGCCTCCCAAATGCTGCTGGGATTAAAGGCGTGCGCCACCACGGCCTGGCTGACTAAGCTCTTCTTATATTCCCTAGTGTTCCTCACCATTAACTTCCCTACCTGTGATCATCCCCTCTGTATTCCTTTGTACCTTGATAGTTTCATATACAGAAGCTCTGGGGACTTCTTATGCCTTTTAAATTCTTTTAAAAAATGTTCATCTCCTAATTTTAAAAGTTGCTAGTTTCCTGTAAATAATTACTACCTTTATCAAAGTGGTATATAAAGTAAATTTACCTAGCTTCTGTTTGTTCCAGTATTGCTTCATTACAACCCTTATTGAAATGGTGCAGAGGGAGGCTAGCCCCTCGCACTGCTCACACTCAGCTTTGGACCCCACAATGGAGCTGCCTTCACATCCTGCACTAGAACTCCATCAGCTCAATATCCTCCTGTTCCTTCGGAAGGTGCTAATCTCTAAAGCCCCGGTGCCACTATGATGCTCCTCGCAGGATGGTCATCTTCATGGCAGGGATAAAAACAGCGCACAATACTCTGGTAAGTGCAGGACCCGTTATAGACTTAACAGAAAGAGCCTGCTCCCTCCCTCATGCTGTCCATTTGTGTCTGGGACGATGTAACTTTCAGTTATGTTTCACTTTCAAATCAAAAGACCACAGTTTATATACAGATTTTTACTGCAGCGTTGAACCATGTTTATATCTCCCCACAAGCATTTTATCAAGCTAAAACTCATGTATCAGATATGTTATAAATTGATTTGCACAATTCAGTGTTTTTAAGTGAATTCTGAGTTGTACAGCATGCACACTCAATTGTGCAGCACTTTCATCACCCCAAAGGAAGTCTTACACGCGATTTCTCCCCCATCCATCAAATGTGTGTGTGCACACACGCACACCCCTGTGTGAAAAAATACACGTGTGAATGTGTGTACATACATGTTTATGTGTACACATGAAGACCACTGAACAACTTCAGGTGTCATGCCCCAGGCACTGTCCACCTTTTGCTTTTTGAGGCAGAGTCTCTCGTTGGCCTGGAGCTCACTAAGTTGGCCTGACTGGCAGGCCAGCAAGTCCTAAAGATTCTCCTTCCTCCACCTCTCCAGGAATGGGTTCACAGGCATCTGCCCCAGTGTCCAGCTTTTCCCCGGGGCTTAGGAGATTGAATGGAGTTTGTCACAGGCTACACTGTCCCTGCAGGACTCAGCAGCTTTTGGCCTCTGTGGTTTTGTGCATTCTGGACACTTCATATACATGGAAGCATACAATGTGAACATACCGTCCCATACTGCTTAGAGCAAAATACATCTTCAGAGAGGAAGCTTAAATGGCATGTCAGCACTCCATGCCTTTACAGTGGGATAACAGCCATCGCCCCACACATCACGCTCTGTTTACTTACCTCCTGCTTGATGAGCATTTGCTAAATACTGAGTTATGAAGAATGCTGTCACGAACGTTTGTACAGACAACTTGTATGGCTGTGTTTTCATAGTCCATGGGTACTGAGCGTCTCTCTGTGAGTTCTATTGATTTGATTCTATTTGAAGAAACACTGAACTGTTTCTGAAAATGAGCATGGCAGCCTGCCTTCCTATAGGCAGCTTTAAAGAATTAGCCCCTCACACCTTGCCTAGCATTTATCAGCTTTCTTGATTTTAGACACCAAGTACGTGGAAGTTGAATGCCACTGTGGATAGTTTGTATTGCTCAGTAGCTAAGCATTTGAAATACCTTTGCATGAGCTTTGTGGTCATTTGTATATCTTCTTTGGAGAAAAATCTGCTTGTATGTTTTGATCAATTAAAAATCACTTCATTTTCTTTTTATTATTGGGCCATAAAAGCACTTCATCATTGGGAACAAGTCCTTCTTAGAGGTGTAATTGGCAAATGGCAGTCTTATTATGGATTACCTTTTCTCTTGTGAGTCTCCTCATACACACCAATGTCAAATTTGCTCTTTCTGTTCTTGAACTTCTGTTGTTCATTCTAAAAGACATTCCCTAATCTAAGACCGTGAATATTTACTCCCATAATTTCATTTATGACTTTTGCATTTTAGTTCTTACACTTAGTTTCTGTGACTCACTTTGAACTCATGTCAGCACATGTCCTGAGGCAGAGATCCATCTTCATCCTTTGGTAGGCAGGTATCTTCTTGTTTCAGCACCATTTATTGCTAAAGGTATTTTCCCCTGTAAAACTGTCATGATACCCTAGTGAAATGTTAACTAATCCTCTTCTGTAGTGGAGATTTACTACTGTACTCTTGCTTCTGTCACTGATCTGTAGTTGGGCTGCCATGGAAATCATACAAGGCCCTACGAAGTAGGATATGTTTCTAGGAATTGCAGCATCCTACAGAAAATATGATGGTGGTGAGGCCATCAGGCATAGAGTATCTTAGCAAGCAGAAACTGATATGGGATTTCCCTCTGAATCCTCTGATTACCATTGATAATAAAGGAACTGTTTTGGGCCTATAGCAGAGCTATAGGGGAACAGAGCTAGGCAGAGAAAACTAAGCTGAATGCTGGGAGAAAGAAGGTAGAGTCAAGAGAGAAGCCATGTGGCCCCACAGGAGAAAGACAGATGGAACTTTACCCAGTAAGCCACAGCCACGTGGCAATACAGAGATTAATAGAAATGGGTTAAATTAAGATGTAACATTTAGCCAATAAGAAGCTAGAGCTAATGGGCCAGCAGTGATTTAATTAATACAGTTTTGTGATTATTTCGGGGCCAAGCGGCCCTATTACTACAGGAGACTCCATTTGGCTTTGGCTATATTGCAATCTTCTCTGAACAATATACCCAGCAACCTGCTAGACATCTAGTAGCCCTGTAGTGATAAAACAGAGACAGAAACTGGCTGGTAGTTTATGGTAGAGGACCCCAAAGGTGAACAGATTTTTCCCCTTGTATTTTAACAGTCCAAATGTTCTTGCCTGAGGCCAAGTCTTCTATTCTGTCCTGGTCAAATGCCAAATGAGAGGCCTCATTTTATCCTTACCTCTCTTACCCTAAACAAGAGCCTCTTCCTGGGAGTCATAACTGAAACTAAGAGGTACATGGGTACCTTCTGAGTGAGAACGACACTGACCAGTTCATCCCTCCTTCATATCTCCACCCAATAAAGCTTTGGGCTGAATAAAGTATCCTTGCTACTTTGCAACTCATGTGTCCCTTTATTCCATTCTTGAATAAAATACCAAGAACTTGAAAAACCTGGACAGATACAAACCACTGGCAACCTGGTCAGACCCTAATCACCAGTAACAATGGGAGTGGAAACAGCCTGGCCCCCAAAGCCCTGAACTCTGGCTCCAGGGAAAAGTCTTATCTCCAAGTTTGGGAAACTGGGGCTCACAGTTAAATCTCCTGATATGTATCTCCTTGCTTTTATTTAATATTTTCTATGAATTACAACATTGTAACTCATAGACAAACTGAAAGACAGACTGAGAATTTCTCCTCAGTTTTGGCAAAAAATTCAAATAAACTCGTGTGTGCGTGCATGTGTGTGTGTGTGTGTGTGTGTGTGTGTGTACCTTATATGCACTTTAGTAGGTTTTAGACCAATTTCAGTACCTTGTACCTAAGGGGTTCCGTAGCAGTAATAGATTGTGATGTCAGTTCCATTGTAAATTTAGCTGGATTTGGAATCCTCTAGAAGACATGCCTCTGTCCCATCTTCAAGAGTGTTTCTAGGTAGGCTTAACTGTAGAAGGTATACCTTCCCTAAATGTGGGTGACACCACCCCATGTCCTCAAGCCCCAGAATAAATGCAATGGAAAAATACAGGAAGCTAGCTGAGCATCGGCTATCATCTCTCTGTGTTCCTTGAGTATGAGTACCCTGGCCAGCTGCCTCACTCTCCCACCACAAATGTGCCTTCCCTCCTTGGCTTCCTTCCTGCTGTGAGGGAATGTGTCCCCTCAAACTATAGTCCAGAACAAGTTCTTCTGTTGTGGGAGCACATTCTGCTCTTTCAGCTAATAGCCTTTAAGATACCAGCCCTCTTGGGTGTGGTCTCTTTTGCTTTAAAAAGCAACAGTAGCTGTGCCCTCGCTCTCTTGCTTCCAGCTCCCACTTCCTGCTGCTAGACTCCATTCCTGGTCATGCAGAGGGCTGTTGTCTAGGACAGTGATCTGTAAGTTTTCCCCTTAAATAAATAACCCTTTTTATTAATCATAATTATAAACTGGTGTGGGACTGTTTTGTGACTTATGCCTTCACCCTTCCTTATGAAATGTGCCTTTGTTGGCACATTTCAGCAATGAGAAAAGTAGCAAATACTATCTTTACTAGTATGGCTTTATTAGTATGCAAATCAGAAAAATGTGAATTTTTCAACTGTATTCTCTCAGGATTATTTAGGCTATTACATTTGAATCTTAAGATAACTTTTGAAATTTCTGGAAAAAAAAAACCCACTGATTTTTTTAACTGACTGTCCAATAAACCACCCTGGGGAAGACCAGCCTTACCAATCCAAGAAAGTGGAGAATGACAGAGCACCTTTCATCTATTTAGGCCACCTTAGCTTTTTCAATATTCATAGTTTCCTGAGTGCAAAGTTTGTACTTCATTTACTGAAGTTATAGCTAGATGTTTTTTCTTCGTGGCGATAGTTTAAATTGATTTGTTGTCTGTTCATGGTGAGTGTACAGAAACACATCTAATTTCTTTGAATAAAAACCTTAATATTAGTGGACTAGAAATTAAGCAGATTAAGTGATGATGAAATCAGGATGTGGGCTAACCAGTGGTATCCTGGTGCAGAATCTTAGTAATTCTTAAAGCCAATTATCAGCATCCCTTTGTATCTGGCTTTGTATCACCTTGGTTTCTTGAGATTAGTTACAGGAGAATATTTATGCCATATTAATAATTGTCACTAATCACCTTTCTTAGAGATGGATGCTGGTCACTAATGATCCCATTCCGAAGAGATGAATGAGTTTGCCTTTGTGTGTGTCCTCTATTGAGCTACAGTGAGCGTCTCTTGGCTGGACAGCAGACCCTCTGGCTGTGAGATGACCCTTTCGAGTCTGTTTAGAAGTAGCCAATAAATGGACTTTGTAAAACATAAAACCAAACTCAAGTAAAAGGAATAAGAACAAGGACTTTGGCTTACATTAATTTATTACTAAGGACTTTATGAAACTCTCTTAAACAGAATTGAACTATATCACATCTGCTTACAGTGTCCTTTCGGGCACATCCCAGCACATGATAAACACCCCCTTCTCCTGCACCACTCAGAAGAACTCAATAGAGAGATACAATTTTTAAATTGTCATCAGTACATCAGTATTATAATTTCTCAACGAAATGGGGCTATTTAAGAATCAAAATTATTTAGAATCAAAAATAATCATTTAGAATCAAAAATATTAATAATGTTACAAATTAGGATTATTAGCTACTTGCAGCTTTAATTGGAAAAAAAACTAGATTTCATGGAATAAAATAATTTATGGAAATTTTTTTGGTCACTGCTTTTAAAATGGGAATTATTTTCTTGATAACATCTTCCCAATCATAAATGAAAACATAAATACAAAGAGGAAGAACTAGAGGGAAAAATAATTATTGAAGGGCAGATTCTCCAGTAGCTGCAAGATCTTGAATCTCAGGTTATTTGAGCTTGAATTTTTTTCCCTTAATCAATCAATCTTAGTAGTCTGGACCACTGCCTGATGGAAGTTGGGGCAGGGGGCTGTGCTCCCAGGATGGAGAAGACTGAGCACTTGAGAAGGGAGGATTGAACACTCAGGACACCTGGGAAGCTTTGTCTTGAGTGTCCTTCCCTCTTTACGAGTCAGTTACCCGCTTAGGGCTGCTCACTTCTCAGAAGGAAGAGGGATGCCAGTGCACACAACCTCCTGTGTGTGTTACAATGTTAGCATTGTGTAACATCTGCTTTCAGAGAAAAATTGATACCTGCTCCTGCTTTCCCTTGGCAGGCATTACAAATCAATTCAGGAAGCAAATGGCGCTGCTACTGAAAGCAGATAGCTCTGCAGGGAAAATCAGATAGCAGAAGGGGGTACAATTATTTAGGGATATATCTGAAGTTTAGATGAATTTTCATTGATATATGATGATTCCATCAATAAATTTCAGACCTATACATTATTTTTTGAATGTGCATTTAACTTCCTACCTACATTTTTAAATCATCACTATATGATTGTAACTACTTTGTTCCTGAAGAGGTACATTAACTTATTCCTTATATAAGATTCCTTGTGTTTTCAAAGATGAGTATTTATCAAAGAGAAACTATATGATAAAAGTATTTCATCCTGGCTTCTTACAAAACAAAATGTTATGCACATACATGTACATGCCTGCACGTGTAGGTACACATGCAACGCGCACCTAAGTACACACATGCAGTGACATGCAGGTAAAAAAATAAACAATTTGCTCTCTAGGGGGGCATCACTGGGATTTGTGGGTTCTGCCAGCTTCCATGCTGTAAAGCTTCCCTGGTTAGTTTCAAGCTGCCAATCAGAGATCAATAAATTCTCATTAGAGAAGAGATGTACACGGTTGTTCACTGGTAGAAAGCAGCTCCAGCTGCTATCCAGTCTCTATGTGACACGTGCAAATAGATTATACAGGAATGTGTCATGTAAAATAGAAATCCATATAATTGATAAAATATTTTTACTCTAAAATTATTCAGTAAAATGTCTAATACTGCTATTTGAGCTATAGATAGCTTGCTAACTATAGAGAACATGTAAAATTGGGCAATTCTTGATTGGTTCAGGTAGTTGGAATGGTTAAAAAGGGTTTTAACTCTCTCACAAGGTTAACTTAATGGTTTTCTTTAAAAATAACTATTCAGACACTATACTACTCAGGCCCACATAAAGGTTTATGAAAGTATATTTTCCAAAACAAATGAACCAAACCTTTAAAACCAGAAAGCCTTATCTGAAAAATGGGGGGGAAATGCCCTAATTACTAATGCCTACATTAGTAACTCAGCTCACCCATTTTCATAAGATTAACAGGGCATATAAATTTGTATAATTGTGGTATAAGAACATACTTAATTGCATGCCCTATTAACCCAACAATCCTGTCTTGAGTTCTGTCTTTGAAGTGTGTGTGTGTGTGTGTGTGTGTGTGTGTGTGTGTGTGTGGAGAGAGAGAGAGAGAGAGAGAGAGACAGACAGACAGACAGACAGACAGACAGACAGACAGAGAGAACTATTTTCCACATAATAAAACATTTACTGAGACAGAGCACTTAGATCCTGTATGGCACACAAAGACGAGTGCATACAGTTGTCTCAATGAACTCGTAATAAATAAGAGATAATAAGAAAAGTGTCCATGCTTGCAACACAAGATTTAGTAGAAGGAAGGAAGCTCTTATCTGGGGAGTCGTGAAGGCTCTCTTCGGACAGGGTGGTGTGGAAAGAAAATAAGTTGGAGCGAAGATGACTGAAATGAGTTCTGCAAATCCAAGTCCACCCAGCCTGAGATGTGCGCTTCTCCTTCGCCATGTATCGCCACTCTGCCCTCTTAATGACCATGTGGAAACGTGTCAGATTGTAACGCTACAGGATCCTTTCCACCTCAACAAGGGACACCTCAAGCCTGTTAGAGTCTGCCTGTGAGTTCTTCCCTAAGCAGTCAACAGAGTATGTATCTAAGAAACAGCTTCCGCAGAGTCTATCAGCCTAGTCCCAGAGCAACTAAGGAGGGGCCAATCTTCCCTGAGAGATTGGATGGATTTAGAATAACCTGGTTATTGAGGTATACCTCTTGGTGTAGCTGTTAGGATGTTTTGATTGTTGTTTGTTTCTCAGGACTGAATGCATAAGGAAGATACCGAGAATATAAGTAATTCCATCCCATAGACTGGGACTTAGGAAAGAATAAAAGGGGAAGTAGAGAAGAGCAGAGTGTGGGCACCCATTTTCTCTGCTGCCCAGCTGCTGTGATGTGGATCCTCATGCTGAACAGAATATTGAGATGGTGAGTTATCACTCCTGTTCTCTGCTCCCCAGCTGCTGGGCACCCCGTTCCCTGCTCCACAACTGCTTGATATCCTATTCTTTGTTCCCCGGCTGCTGTGATGTGGACCCTCATGCTGGACTGAACACTCCGAGATAGTGAGTTAATGCTCCCCTTCCCTGCTCCCCAGCTGCTGGGTACCCTGTTCCCTGCTCCCCAGTTGCTAGGAACATGACCCTGTGGTTAGGCTGGTGGAACTGGTTGGCCAGGGGCATTTGTAAGTGTCTGGAGACCCAGGCTGAAGAAAACAAAGAGTGTTGTAAGCAGGGCTTAGGAAGGTGGGATGTTGGCAGAAATGCTGGGAATAAATATGGTTTCTTATGGCACAGGGGCTCTGTCAGAATTTTGACTTGAAGCTATTGGAGTCATGTTCTCACAAATAATTTGTTTATAATTTTGTCTGTGTCCTGAGACTATGAATGAAAACTGAAAAGTAATTAATTAATTTAGCTATCCAAATGCCAGGATAAGCTGGCCTTCAGGCTGCGGCACGGCTCTTGCTGGATGCTTAACCTTAAAGTGATAATCAGGGGGAAGAAAAGTGGAGCAGGAACATTTTAGCTATGTGCAGTCCGGCCAGAAAAGAAGTGAGTTGAAACTTGTAAATAGTTTTTAAAAACAAATGCTAGTGAAAGGAACCCAAACACTTTGAATTTGCTTGAGAAATATAGAAAATGGTCAGACCCCCAAGTATCCCAGGATCTAGAGCACTGGTTCTCAACCTGTGGGTCGTGACCTCCTTAGGATCAAATGACTTTTTCACAGGGGTCATCTAAGATCATCAGAAAACACAGAAACATCACAGTTTTTAACTGTAGCAAAATTACAGTTATGAAGTAGCTATGAAAACAATTCACGATCGGGGGGTCACAGCCTGAGGAACTGTATTAAAGGGTCACAGCATTAGGAAGGTTGAGAACCACTGCTCTATAGAGTTGTAAATTCACTCCATGGTTTTCCCTGAAGAAAAAGGGTATGTCTGGTGCTCAGTTCACACAGGGCCAACCAGGGAAGTGTCTTTCCAGAAATCAGCTATGAAAGTGCTCAGTAGGTCCACAGAGGCCCAGATGTGTTCCAGATGTCACCAGACCATAGTTTCGTCCTGAGGGTGCTAATATTTTAGGCATGTAGAATTCAGGAATTAAGGAGTCAAAGGTTTCCACTAATATTTTAAAGAAAGGCCCGAGAGGTAGGGTGATATATATAGCACAGCGTCTCCAAAGAGGTACTACATGAAGTTGTGAAGGTGAAACCTGCGCTGAAATAGACACCCTGGGAAACTGGAGATGCCAGGAATATAGAACATTTGCAGAGGAGAGGGGATAATGAATAGAGCTGGTCCAAGAGAGAGGCCATGTTGGTTGCAAGCAGCAAGGCCTTGTGGGTAGGATTGAACTTATGTTTTTAAATAAGGTTGGAACCATTAAGATTTGGGCGTCATGGGAAGACAAACTGAATGTGTTTTCTATTGTGAAATGATTGTTTTCGGATGCAGAGGTAGAATGTCACCATTTAAAGTGATATATTTGGTTGTCAATGAAATAAGATATGAACTTGTAATAGTTATCTATTGTCAACTTGACCGGGTTTAGAGTAAATTAGAATATAAAAGGCACTCCTTTGCATATATATGTGAGGACATTTTCAGAGGAGGTGGGTGGTGCCATCTCATGGCCAGATAAAATATAAAATAAAAAATATGAAGGACAATGGCACCCCCTTTCTCTGCTTCCTCTCCAGTGATGAGATTGGACTTCTTCTACTCAGCTACTTTGACCATACCTATGTGAAGTTTCTTCTGTGAAAATGTAAGGCAAAACAAACCCTTCCTTCCTCACTTGTAAGGTATTTTCAGTTACAGTGACAAAATATTACTATGTGCCCCCTCTACAGCAAGGGGACTTGGGTAGAACTGGATATTGCCTGAAGTCTGTTAGTGAGAAGAGCCAGCCATGGCTGAACTGTGTTTGCCTGGGTACCACAGTGCTGTGGATGCAAATTAATTTCTGAGAGAGGAGTATTAATATGATACATTAATTAATGCACCCTACATCCTTTTCCCTAGGACAATTTTCCAGGTGTGAGAAACATATAATTTAAAAGTAAGACATTCAATTTTGTTCTCTCTAAATTCAGCATTTCTAGCCCCCACTCTAGCCACCACGAGGTTGAATGCAGTTACAGTTGAAAAAAAAACAACTGTATGTTATAAAAACCCTTTGTATTTAGGACATAAGTTGATGTGGCTTTCCACTCTGTATGCTGTGAATATGTTGTATTACCATTGGTTAATAAAGGCTTTGGGCCTATGACAGTGCAGAATAGAGCAAGATGGGAATTCCAAGTAGAGATAGAGGAGAAAAGAAGGCGGAGTGAGAGAGATGCCATGTAGCTGCTGAAGGAGACAGACACACCGGAACTTTATCCGGTAAGCCACAGCCTTGTGTAGATGTACAGAATAATATAAATGGGTTAATTTAAGATGTAAGAGTTAGTTAATAAGAATCCTAAGTGAATAGGCCAAGCAGTGTTTCAATTAATACAGTTTCTGTGTGATTATTTTGGGTCTGGGAGGCCAGGAAATGAAGAAGTGGTCTCTATCTACAATAAATGTCAAGAAGAAAGTGTACAGTGTTAACACATGCAAGGGATATTTCAGGTAGTCCTCAGGCGTATTGTCAACAAAATCCATACAGGTACAAAGGTGTGTTAGATCCTGCAGGAAACTGGATACTTTGCACAGTGGCTTTAATCCAAGCCATTTTAGCAGATAATTACAGTGCTGCCAGGCCAAACTTGGAGAGTCTACTACTGAAAATGAATGAGAAAAGAGATCCTGGCTGGTGGGATGTACTGCTGAGTGCTACACTTGCCTGTTGGTCCAGAGGGCAGTGAGGATTTACGTTCTGTTGAGTCCCATTTACCCTTGACCAGATCATGTTGTATTATTTCATTGGCATCTTAAATTCAGTTTTATAAAAACACCATGCTGTAATGGCTAGGAAATAGAAACAACATAAATGTCATTTTACAAAAGAATGGGTCATGAAAATGTGATCCACAAATACTATGGGGTGCTATTCAACTGTAAAGAAAATGAAATCATGAACTTTGTGGATAAATTATGGAACTAGAAAAGATCATCTTGAGCAAGGTAACTCAGATTCATACTCTCTCATCAGAGGCTCCTAGCTCTAAATCTTCCAATGGGAATAACTAGAACAACAGAAGAAACAAGGGCAGTAGGAAGGGACCATCGAGGAGAGGGCCTGGGAGCAATAGAATGGGGACTAATGGTGTACAAGTTATCTGATGGGGGAAGGAGGACAGGGGGCTCTAATTATGGAAAGGGGAAGGAAATAAACACAGAAGAAGGAGGTAAGAAGTAAAAAATAACAGTAAGAATGTTTGAAAAAGTCATAAAGAATTGTAATATTATCTATCAAAAATCTTTAATACACATAAACCTGTCTATAAATATACATATATAATTCAACTGAAATTTTCTAATCTAGGCTGACAATGCTCCCTCTAAGAGCCTAAGACTAGCAGAAAAAAAATACACACAATACCAGGTATGAGAAGGCTTTTTTTTTTTTTTTTTTTGAGTTGCTGGTCAGGGCTGTCCAAAAGACTCCAAAAACATTACAGACTATTGCTATTGCCCTTGGCTGCCCCTAGAGATGGATGGTGGTTCCCCCATTGCTGAAGACACTGTACATTTCGCACATATGCCCAGAGACCCCTGAGCTAGAACTAGAATGATCGCCCATGTGAGAACTAGGTTTTATGATGCCATGTGCACTTCCAAAGGATAGACTCCACCAATAGTCCTACCCAGCTATGTTGCTGATGAACCATGACAATGATCTTCATGGCATGGTCACAAGAAGATTGCAACAGTAGTATGCACACTATGGTGGTAAACACAACTCTATCATTTAACTTAAGCCCAAAGAAGAGGGAAATCATACCTGATACTGAAATCCTAGAGAACACCCCAGGCCTAGTGAAGTCATGGATCCTGGAGGAGAGCCTACAACTTCCTTTTTACTAAGTCAGCATCATCCCCAACTACACTCTACATATGTGTCCTTTACCTACAGATAAATACATATGTGTCCTTTACCCACAGATAGACAGTCCTTACTCCTCATCAAGGAAGCTTCTCTTTCAAGAGACAGAGTCCATTACAGAAAATCACAACCAGTCAACATGCAAAGTTGTAAAGCCCAATCCCAACAGATACATCTACAAAACACTTCCTGCATCTAAGGCTCAGGGACCATTGCAGAAGAGGGAGCTTCAGGCTGTAAGGGCCAGAGGATCAGGGTGTTTGATCTGAAACAGTGTCTCCTGGGGAATGTCAGAAGCGACAGCCACAAGGTCTCACCAACATGACTTACTGAACATGGACAATAGCAACAGACATGCCAGGGTAGACAGGGCAAAGCCCAGGAGTCCTCAATCCTACATAAAGAACTACGGGCAGCTAAGAAATGCTGAGTGGGAAAAAGAGTCTTCCCCAGCGAAGAGCACACCAATCAGGCATTCAATACCAAATGGTCAGCCCTGAACATGTACATAAAAGTTACATCATACGGACCGAGCTGCATATATTTGGGAATGTGTATGTACACATCATACCCCCATATATGTACATATACATATAAGCATGCAATAATAATTAATGAAATAGAGGCCATGAATTTGAAAGGGAGCAGGAAGGGATATATAAGAGGCTTGGAGGGAGGCAAGGGAAGGGAGAAATCTTGTAATTATACTATAATCTCAAAAATAAAAGTGTCATTTAAAAACAACAGCACCGTGCTTGCTTATTATAATTAGAATTACCAGAATGAACGCATGGTTTCAAAAGAGAAAGATAAATGTGACATATGGATTGGTCGGTCATATGGCAGCTGCTCCCAGACTCTGCAAGCAGTTTTGTCTGTGACTACGCCCTCAAAGGCCAGGAAAGCACACAGTACTGGGTTTGTGGTCATTCACAGAGAGCGAGTACCTGAAGGGGAGGGCTGTCCTTTTACCACGCCGTTTTTAGTCTTTTCTTCTGAGTTCATTACTTCCTTGTAGATAAGTTCTGTAAGAAACAATTGTCTGTGTTATTCTAACAGAAAAACAAAGGCTTCCTTAATCTATAAACAGATGCTCTGGCTAAAGACAATTAACATTTCTGTGGCATTAAATAGATTATTAAATCACTGAGGACTTTCAATCTTCCATTTCTATAATTCCTTGCTCTGAGCATGAAGCTTAGCTAAAGCAGGTCCTTGATACAGCAGATAAGCAAATAAATACCTAGAAATAAATACATTACTGTTTTCTGAATTGATCGTGATGGGCTCCTGAGTACAATGATTTAAATAACATTGCTGGCTTGTTCGCTTGTTTCTTGAGGGGCTTTTGCAGGATTGGGGTTCATACGCAGGGCCTCGTGGGTGCTGGGAAATTACCCTCCCCCTGGACTGTGTTCCCAGCCAGTGCCTTCACTTCCGGATGCTCTTGCTTCCTTTTATAGTGACTTCTTCCATGCAAATCCTATGAACTTTACATTATAATCAATCCCTACAGCTTCCGTTTCTAATACCATCTTCCTTCCAGACTTACATCTTGGACTTGTAAACCCAAGCACAACAGAAACCTAAGAATTTAAAAACCATTTTGTCTATCCCCAGACTGGCAGCCAATTTCGTGTCTTACTGCTGTAAATTAGCCTGGAGCGCTCTAGTTCATTCTGTTGGCAGACTCAGCTGAAAATCATTCAGGCTACTGAGCCTTTCTTGCAATGGTGTATACACCACCATCCTCCACATCTTCCTCTAGTTTAACACGCGCCCTGCTCACATTGGCCACATCTTCTCACTACCTCTCAAGCCCCAATGGTGCCTTTGTGTTTCACTTAGGCCAAAGCAACCCTTCTGTACCCACCCTCTGCCCTCTGTTTCTCCCTGGTGCCACTCTCATGGGCTTATTTTCCATGCTCATCAACACGGTCCTGTGACCAATGTCATCTCTTCCTAAGAGCCTCTGCCTGTTTCTAACATTGTTTTCTCCTTGTGTCCTCCATCTGGTATTTTCCTTTTCCCAGCTTGTATGATGAGTTCTTTAAAAGTCATTCAAAATTTCCTTTCTCTTTTGTTCCTGCTCATTTTACTTTGACCATGAGACACCATCTGCATTCAGATTCCTTAAATTCATTCTTCTCCATGGTTGATTACACTGTTTAACAATTCTTTGTAGGTCTAACTCTTTTTTCTCTTTTGTTTCTCTCTCAGGATAAGCTTGAAGCTACAGCATGCATTTGGAGAAGTTTCACTGAAAAAATGGAATAATAGACTCACTGATTTGCTTTCATTTAGGTGAAAAAAAATGAGCCTCCTGGCTTACGTATTAACTTTATTTAATTTTTAAAACTTGAAGTACATTTCAAACTTATTTTTAGATTATGTTTTGTGTATTTGGGAGATGGGGGACACAATCAGAGAAGAACTTATGGAAGTTAGTTCTCTCCTTCCATGTGTGGGTTCAGGGATTCAGTGAGGATTTTCAGGATTAGCAGTCTCTCCACTGATCCATCACTAGAGTTATCAAACTTAAATTAAATTTAATATACAAACATAGGAGTTTAATTTTTAAACATTAAATGAAGTTTGGCTTCATGACAAACACCTTGGCAATCAATACTATTTTACAAAGCTATTCATAATTAAATTCTTTTTAGTCTTCATCACATAGAATTTTTCTATTAAATTATAACAGTTATAAAAGACAGATAAACTTTAGTAATTTCAAAATATTTTCTTTTTCATTCATTTAGAGCAGTACTGGAGATTGAACTCAGACATTGTATATACTGGGCAGACACCAATGGAGCTCCAGCACTGGCCCAGTTGCGAGCCACCGCCACATCACTTCTTAACCAAGTGCTGGGCAAGAGGAAGGTGCGGGGACTTTCTTTGTATAGACTATGGCTTAACAGGATGCTCTCTGTACTCTGACTTCCAGGAAAGCAAAGTGTACACAGTAACACGGTGCAGCAG
This sequence comes from Ondatra zibethicus, assembly GCA_004026605.1. Lineage (NCBI taxonomy): Eukaryota > Metazoa > Chordata > Mammalia > Rodentia > Cricetidae > Ondatra > Ondatra zibethicus. The sequence continues at coordinate 129,341 of PVIU01002705.1, read as the reverse complement.
TCACCTTTCCACTCCTCAATGGTGTGCTCCCGCTCGTCCAGCTGCTTATCGTATATCTGAGGAGGAGGCTGCGGGACAAGAAAGGACAGTTGCTATGACAACCAGTCAATCACTACAGTGCTCTCATGATTTGCAGACAATGCTTTGCCACTCATTGATTTTGGTGGTGACCATACCCTGATGTAAGTTAGAAAGGCCCAACAGTTCAATTACCCCCAAAATCTTGTCGACGATTTACTGACATCTTGCTCACTCATAAGACAGCAGAACTCACACCTGAAAAATCTCACTTCGTGGTCCCTTCATCTCTAATCACTACAGAGAGACGAGTGGCTGGTGACAAAGACCCAGAACCAATGTTCTCTGCTCACACAGCTGCTACTACTCTCCCAGAGTGAGAGACCTTTTTCAATTTCAACATATTCTAAAGACCGTCCTATGATGCTCAGTAAAACATAGCACAAGTTGCCACTGCAAAGTGAGATTTGAATGAAATTAACCTTTGGTTTTTCTTGAAACATTATAAGATGCTTCAGACATAGCCTAGCACCCTCAATTAAAATGGTTCTGCTCACTCCCTCCAGGCAGAAGCAGTTTCTTGCTTAATATAGAAACATAGAAAGGGGGCCACTTAAAACCCCAGAGTGGCCCCTGGGTTGCACTCTCTGACAAGATGCAGTTACCATTTATCTAGCATGGAGTTCATACAGCAGGCAGTTTCCACAGTCACACACTTCCTACGGTGGCGGTTTCCATAGAAACTGCCTCTTGTTCCTGATATGCGGACTTGGGGAAAGCTGCCGTATTAACTAGAAAGCTCCAGCTTAGGTGACATTGGCACAGAGAGGCAAATGAGTCTTGGACAAGCGCATCAGCATAAGGTGGAGGGAGGTGAGCAAGAGGAAACACCGTATCCAGCCCTGACCAGTCCCGGCAGGAGCTACAGCGTCTCTGTTACCATGGAACAAAGCAGCCTAGAATCCATTCTTGTCTAGTAGGCTAAAGGCAATAGTTTTTGAAAAACTCAATCAGAGGAACCTATTAGAACATGGATTCAAACAAACAAACAAACAATCAAATAAATAAAAGGAAGACTTTCTTGAAGATTTTCTCACACATTCTTGCTTCTGTGCAAGATTCATTGGCCCAGAAGCCACCACCAGAGCCTTTGTCGTTCAGATGTAGCCAACAGAGCAGAGCTACTCAGTGGTCATCACACTGACGGTGAAACAGAACAAGGCCTTGGCTCCGCGCCCCTCCCCCAACACCACAACCCAAAGGAGAACCCTAAACACAGACTGCAAAGTCGAGGGCATACAGCATCGAGCGCTGCAATGAGACCTAACCTAGGAAGGACCCTCTCCTTCAACCCGTAAAGGACTGCTAAAGGAATACATTGGTTTTCTAGAAAAAATGGGTAAAACTGGAGCTATTTTTCAATATTTACGAGACTATTCTAAAGTAAACTAAGTGAAGCAGTGAGTGGACTGGAAGAGATATTTTGCAGCGTAGCAGACAGTCTGCTGTCCGCCCTGAGAATGTGAGAGGTGTACTAAGCCTGCAAGACGGCATGCTCAAACATTTGGAACCCCAGAACTCTGCTTTGCTGACTCCTCAGCACTCTCACGAAAGACTGAGCTGGGGATGCTGTGTGACTGGCTTCCCTGCAAAGGAGAATTTTCCATTCAAGTTTCAAAACTGAACATGACTGAAAATGATAGTTCCTGCCAAGGTTCGTAAATGTCATTTTCTGCAGCAAAGCTATTTTCGGGAGGCTTTTCTGGGAGCTTCGGCGTGCAGATGTCCCTAGTGTCCAAAGCACTAAGCACACAGACTCTAACTACAAAGGCAAATGAAGTGCTAAGTCCACAATTTTTGTTTTCAGTGAGCCAAGAGGGATGCTGTAAGCTCCTTTGCATTTATGGCTACAATTCTAACATATGAGTCCTCTGTTTAAAAAAAAAAAAAGTTTGGGTTTTTGTTTTGATTTGAGGTTTTCCTGAAGAGAGTAAGCAAATGTCACCTACAATGGAAGGGTGCATTCACACAAACATGTCACCGAAATGACAGTACTAGGCAATAATGGAAAGACAGTAGAGTCATAACACACACACTCATGCATTCGTGCTTAGGAAGCAGTCGTTACCATGTGCTGTTCCGTAATCGCCCCGCCTTCACTTGCGAAGGGAAGGTCTGGTGTTTGATCAGTGAGCTATTCTCTTTCTTAACCTCAATAAATTGGGAGAAGTTTCCCTTGGTAGGTAAAACCCTAAATAATGAATAAGGAACAAGGGCAAAGAAACATGGACATTTTGGAGAATCACATCTTCACCATGAGTTAGTAAATATTATCATCCATTTACTAACCTATTAAATTCATTTATTCAATAAAAAATTTTAAGTTGTGTGTTAGTTAGTGTTAATTGTCAACTTGACAGGATCTAGGATCACCTGGGGTGATGGGCTTCTTTGTATGTCTGTAGGGAATTATCTTGAAGAGAAAGACCCACCTTGATGGTGGGTAGGACCATCCCGTGGGCAGGAGGTCCTGGCTGTAGCAAATGAAGAAAGAAAAGCTGAACACCACCATGTATTCACTGATCCCTGTTCCTGAAGGTGAGTGTAACATAACAAGCTTCTTCAGGCTCCTTGTGCTTTGGCCTCTCTCCATAATGAACTCTACCCTGGAGCTAGAAGCCAGAATAAAGACTCAAGTGGTTTCTGTCAGAACATTTGTTAATATTTTATCATATCAACAAGACAAGAAACTAAGACTCTTGCTGAACATGTACCAGACGATACTTAAAAATGAGACTTCAAAATGGAATAATTTGACTGCCAAACTCAATGAGCTCACTGTTAGAGAGTTTTCCATTCTTCGAAACTGCTACAGTGCACAGAAAGATCATATTAAATTTGAGATAGCATCTAAAATGTTGGAAAATATAATGAAATATCTTCAATACCAATATTGATGCTGTATATGACTAGAAGAAAAAGGAATAAGTACGACAGGGGAAAACAGACAGGTCTTACACTCTCTCAGTTCTCTTTGAGAGGTGAATAAATGAAGATCACTATTATCCTTCTAGTTAGGATTAAGCACCTTTGTTTCCCAGGAAGCCATGTTGTGTAGGCTGTTTATACCTTAATAATCCTCAGAGTCAAGAACCTATGGTGAATATTCAAATATATAACTTGAAGTCACATGACTAATTAGTGACAGAACTTGTATTAAAATCGAAACGTAAGGAGTTATTCAGACCCAGTGGAGTTTATTCTAAAATAAACTATATTTACTTTAGAGCATAGACATGTAGCCAATGTGGTGATCATATTGGCCCCAAAGAGCCCCACTTCATGCTCACTGTCTTTTTAGTAAATGTTTCTACCATCACTATGCTAAGTGTGAGGGCCTGGAAGATAAATAGGGATGTTGGGAGATACTGTGATAGAGATCTGAGGTATATAATTACATGAGAAATTACGGATAATGATTTTGCATTTCAATTTTTTCCATAACTCAGGTGTAAACTATTGTAGCTATAAGTTTTGCTTCTACAGAAAAAAGCATGTCAGCATTTTCTTCCAATTTTTCATCTTTTCAGAATGTTAAACTCAGGATTGGGTCGGTGACTGACTCAGAGGTTCTGAGTGATGGCTGCTCTTCCAAAGGGCTCGAGTTCAGTTTCCAACACCACATCAGGTGACTCAGAGTCACCTGCAACTGTCTCCAGGTCATCTGACATCTGCGCTGGCCCCCGTGGGTGCCCACAAATACATGACACACGTACACACACACGCACATACACACACACACTCAGAGATGTACATATACATGAATAAAAATAAACCTTTTGAAAAAAGAGTATAAGATTGAGCTCTTGGAGAAACAGTACAGAAGAATGCAAGTCTCCACACAGAGCAAGGGTTGAGGAACACAGTGCCAGCTGTCATTCTGTGGTGTGCTTGCTGGCGGAAATCACTTCTCACGGAAGGGAACTCTCTAGTCACTACCTTCTCATTCTCTGGTTGATCACTATAAGATAAAATTGTCTCTGTCTTTTCACATCATTGTGTACCATATATTTAAACAAAGCTTCTCCATTGAACTTAATGTGTCAGTCCATTCTATCCCAGTCTTCTAAGTAATACTGGTTTGGTACTTTCATGTAAGTTATGGAAGGCAGTTTTGTGAGTGTCCAGTGCCAGCTTGAATCAATTTGCAAATGAAAATACAGAAACACGAAAAAAAAACCCTCCTTTTCATGATCAGAGAGGTAATTAGAACAAAGCTATGGATAAACTTTAAAGTTTCCCACAAAAAGACAGAGTGAATGAATCCTTTTGGGTTTTAGAAATATTAAATTGGATAATTTAACACTTTTAAAATATTTTAATTAAAGACAAGTTTTTGCCTGTGATTCTAATTTCTGTTCCAATATTCTGTTAGTTCACATGCGTAACTATATCTGGAAACCATCACACAACAATCAATACTTAGATTCCTAAATGCTTTCTGTCAAAATATCTTGGACATCAATACTTCTAACCCAACCCTTAAAGCAGATGAGAAACAGAAACAAGAAACCTGAGCTGAACAAAGTTGTTCCTTTTATCCAGTTTGGGATAAAAGGATAATCCAGCTCTCACTTGACATTTTGACATTTTCTTCCATGACTATTATGTTCTGACCTATACAGCAGCCATCTAGATGTTGGCTTTTGCTTTCAGCCTCTGTCCAAAGCAGGCTTATCCATCTTTGTCTTCACTGCTGCCTTTCAAAACATGTCAATAAAAGATTTATAGCCCCATGATTTGGTGTGTGCATTCTATATTAAGCCAAGAGGTGACTTAAACTACATGACAGCCTACCAAATTGAAGCCTGCTTAATTTTCCTCTTACTAAGTTTGGCAGCTTGATTATTGCCAAAAATGCATGTCTTATTGAAAACTTTTAACCAACAAATGTATTTTAAGTACAGAATTGGAGAGATTACCAAACACATTTAAGGAATATCTTATTTGAAATGTAATCTATTCATAGAAGATTAATAATTTAAGAAGAGTTGAAATTTGTGATGAACAAAGAAATTTTAAACTTGCTTTTAATAATCAGACAAAAATGGACACATTAAGTTCCATGCAGCACTAAATCATAGGTACTTCTGTGTTTTCAGTCCCTCCTCTGGCTAATATCATATTTTAGAATATACTTCTACAAAAGAAGTCTTCAAATACTGAAATAATATCACCAATTCTTCAAAATTACAGACATTGAATACATGGCCACGAAAAAATGAAAGACAAATTTTAATAGCAACAACAAAAAAATCCAATAATCCTGCTAGCTGATTCCCAAAGGAAGGGTGACATATGAACCACCTGATACAGAATTCAAAATGACTGTCTTAATAGAATCTAGATAATAAAACACACACACACAGAGCGAGCAAGAGAGAGATACAAATAATGAAATCAAGAATGTAACTAAAATAAAAACTAGAAATTTAATAGAAAGAGTAAAATTATAAGCAAAAAATCAAATAGAAATAAATATGAGCTGAAAATTAATAAAGGGTAATATGTGAAAGATACAATCATGGCAGACTCAAGCAGCAGAATTTGTGAACACAAAGATAAGGAACCTTGAAATCACACAGCTTGGGAAAAGGAAAGAAAGAAATGAAGAAATTTTACAGTATTCACAGAATAATTTCCAAACAGAAAAGTTTTGTATCTTGTAAGTTTAAAAAGAGAAGACAGTGTTATAAAACATTTACTTAAAAGTTAATCACAATAAAACTGTCCAAATTTCAAGAAAAGGTATGAATATCCAGTTATTATAGGAAAACTAAAGGTCTTTAATTATTTTAAGTCAAGCAAGACTAAAAATACAAAGATATATTCTAATGCACAAAGATACATTCTAATAAGATTATCAAAATTTAAAGACAGATTGATGATATTATACTTGGTAAGAAAAAAAATAAGCAAATAGCAAATAACAAAAAGAGAGTCTCAGTAGAAACCTTATAGTCCAAAATAAAAGTTGAAAATACAAAGTGCAGGGCTGGAGAGATGGCTCAGTGGTTAAGAGCATTGCCTGCTCTTCCAAAGGTCCTGAGTTCAATTCCCAGAAACCATATGGTGGCTCACAACCATCTGTAATGAGATCTGGTGCCCTCTTCTGGTCTGCAAGCATACACACAGACAGAATATTGTATACATAATAAATAAATAAATATTAAAAAAAGAAAATACAAAGTGCAGAAAGAAAGAAAAGAAAGAGAAACAAAGCTATATTTAAGAATATATATTTATATAATACACATATCTGCATACAATAACAATGAAATAAGAAGCCACAAATTTGAAAGAGAACAAGAAAGGATATGTAGTGGGTTTGGAGGAAGGAGGGAAAGGGAGAAAAGTTGTGATTATATTAATCTCAATAATAAAAGCAGTAAATAAGAAAGACCTAGCAACCAATATACTAGGCCTGAAAAACTGCCTTTAAGAATAAAGAAGGATCAAAAGACTTTAGACAAATAAAAGCTTTTGGAGTCCATCATTATCATAAATGTTTTGCAAGAAGGAAAATGTTCTTTAAGCTGGAAAAGAATGTGCTAATTGGTAACATCTAAGCTGACAAAGCATAAAATCCCTACAAGGGAAGCTGGAGACACTGTACAGTTAACAGCAATGTATTCCTGAGATCAGCAAAGAAACTTATACGTGTCCTTACCACACGAGATGATCTGAGCATACCAGGTGAAAGTATGTCAATTAGTTCTGTTAACAGTGCATATAAACAGTGCATAATAAAGACATATATATTCCATCATACTTAGTAGAAGTGCAAAACTTTTGTTAGATTTTCAAATAGCCCAGTTTCTGTAGGCTGGGAACAATAACATATACGCCTGCTATGCAATCCAACGAACTCTTTTTAAGCATCTTAAACTGTGTTCCTAGAGCAAGTGCTGCGCGGGACTCGGGTGCGAGTGGCCATTTGCAGCGGTGCTCTTAGGGTCTCATAGAATGGAAGAGGAACACTGTGGAGCTCTTATGGCTAGGGATGTCCCTTGGAAGCACCTTCCATTCCAGTGAAAGACCGGTCCAGCCGAGAATGAACAGTGGGCAAGAAAGGACAACTCAGAGTCAGTTTTACTTTGAGCTGTCTGGCTTGGTTTGGTTTGGTTTACTGTTAGGAAGGATGCTGAAGAACTAGGGAACCCTGTGGCCTGGATATGAAGGAACTGAGAGACTGAGTAACTCCTGGCAGCTGCTGGATTGTGGCTGGAGGTGGGTGGACCGAGAAGAGGGAAAGACTCTGTGTGGACAAATTAACTCACATCTGTATTCAGGCTGCTCATCTGAAACAGCAGTCACAACCCCAGCAACTGATTTAGAGATCTGGAGCTCAGGGCAGCTGCACGGTCATATAGGAGGAAGGCCAAGTGGAAGATAAGAGCTCAGGAGAGAAACAAAATAGGTCTGGAAGGAAAGAGCTGCACATGTAAGGGAAGAGTAAACCCTGGAATGTGGAGAGTGTGTTGTCACCATGGACACCAAGGGGAAGAGGTGTCACAATAGAAGGATGGCGACCTCAACTGGGCATAGGACAGATACACGAAGAGCCAGTTCTCCTTGATCCTGCCACATGGAAGTATTTTTGGAGAAGATAGTTTCAACGCCTGAGATGTGAAAGAGGATTATCATCAAACAAGCACTACATTCAGGAGGCGCTCATGATAAAGGTGATGACACCCCCGGGCGTCGGGCAGAAACACAACTGTTCAAAGTTGGTATTCACTTTGCTCTTTGAAATAGGAACAGATGGCCTATATTACTGTATTAAATAATATTCTGCAGAAACCAGTAGGGCACACACAAGAGAAGAGACTCAAATCCAGAAAGGAACATCCCAATCAAGAACGCTGTCCTACTTTTTGTCTGGGCTTTCTATAATTGACTCTACCATCGGTTTTCCCCTCAACAACTTCATCCTGCTAGCATTTCCAAGAAGCTGATTCCACACATTTGTGCCAAACCTCTCATCCAGACGTTCATGGGAAACATGAAGCTCAAACATCAGTCAGATGTCAGAGGTGGCGACGTTTTAACCCATACCTAGTTCAATATAAATTTCATGAAAATTTTGGTCTTTTAACAACTCTGGGTTAATGATATGGTTCCTCTCTGTTGAACTTGTTAGACTGAATACATATTAGATAAAGTTTTATTAGGCAAATAAATCAACCTAGAATGCTGTGGGAAAAGGTTAACACTACCTTCAGTGGGATGGGGGCCTCCAGATGCTGTTAATTAGAATTACAGATTCCGGTTCAGTATCTACTTCAGGCCAGGACCAGGAGAGTCATTGTACTATGCTACTGCCACCTTATGGCTATAGAAAAAAGGACACAGCAAGAGAAAAATACTCCAGTTTCATCATTTCCATCAACAGTTCTAAGGCACATTCTCTCAGCCGTGGTTGTGCATTAAGACCGTCTGGGAGCATGGAAAATGCCAGTGCCCACGTTGCCCCAGGCTAGAGGTTCTTCTGCAATTGCACCAAGGTGAGGAGGGTTACAAGTTCACCCAATGGCCAGACTGCACGGCTGTGATTCATAACACTTATCTCATCTCTTACACAGTAATAAAACCAAGTTCTGTCCTCCACCTAGGTGTCCTCCGGGTATCTAGACACTAAAAAAAAATATGACAGCCTTCAGTGGACTCTATGTCTTGGTAGACTGAAAGGGTTACTGTACATTTGAAAAAATACAGGAAGATTAGCGAACATAAGATCTGTATCCTCTAGTCAAGGGCAGCCTTCCAACAGAGGAGCAATGGATTTCTAAATCACTCAGTCACAGAATTCCTGAAAGGGACAAAAGAGAAAGGGATCAAATGTGGGGTTCAGACACCATGGCAGTGGGGTTTGAATGGTGTCCTTGCACAAGCCACTAGGTTTGCAATGAAGTCATTTTACATCTTGCTTTACTAAAGAGAAGATTAATTCTAAATGCTCCCTGTCAGGAACATTAACAAACTTCTGCTGAAACCTTCATTGTGAGGTGCACTATGTCTCTTAAAGGGTTACATAAAGAAAGCAAACAATCACTGCTAGGAGACATCACATCACTCAATGACCAGGACCCTTCAAAATCTATTAATTATTGTGTGAACTGAGTGTAATAGAAGACTTAGTGAGACAATGCTCTAGAAGTTAGGGTGAAATCAGGTTGTTTTCCTACTTTCTATTCTGCAGGGGTTTTTTCAGATGTCAGTGTGATGGTTTGAAAGAAAGTGACCTCATAGGGTGCAGCACTAATGGGAGGTGTGGTCTTACTAGAGTAGGTGTGGTCTTATTGGAGGAAGTGTGTCACTGTGGAAGCAGGCTTTGAGACTCATATATGTTCAAGATTCAGCACAGTATCTTGGACTACTTCCTGTTCCCTTCTGATCAAGATGTAGCCAGCACCATGTCCGCTGCCACTCTGCCATACTCCCAACCACCACGGTCTCCACCATGATGATAATGAACTAAGCCTCTGAAATTCTTAGTCATCTCTTCAGTTAAATATTTTTTCCTTTATAAGAGTGGCATGGTCATGGAGTCTCTTCGCAGCAATAGAAACCTTAACTAAGACAGTCAGCTTAGAAACTATTAGATTTAGTTATGCCTTAGAAATGCAGATTGTCTTTATGGCCCCATTAGATTTTTTTTCTGATTCTTTACCTGAAAACCACTCAATACTTGCACCACCAACCACATTCGCCCACATCATCCATCTGTTGACTGAGGTTTTCTACCCTGCCTGGTTTTCCAAGTGTGGGATTAAAGGTGTATGCCACCACGCCCAACTACTCTCTCTATTTTTTAAAAAAAGGACTTTAACCTTTTTATTTTCTCTCCCAAGCCTGCATATATTATTAACACACTGTAAACCATTTAGAGGTTTTCTTCATCTTTGAATCTCTCTTTACTGTATATATCTCTTTTTCTGACCACATGAGTCTTTAATTTACTAAGCAATATGGAGAGGATTAAAGCCATGGCTTTGATGGCTGGATCCAGTGCATTCCTTAGCTTTCTGATATTCTAGCCTCATGGCAGAGGTACCAGCTGTAGCCATGTTTATTGCCACAACTCTATGGCATTTCAAGGTCCCTGCCAGCAAGCAAGCTGCAGCAGTGTGCTCACAAACCACACTCAAATGCTCTGTAGCGGGACCTCCTGCCTGAAAGAGTCAGAGTTTGCACTGGCAGGATGGCCCAGAAAGCCAGAATTTTAAAATGGTGCAGCTTTTTTCATGCTACAGCTGAAAACCAAAAAGCATCAGTCAGCTTTTCATCAACACCATTTAAGTGTTTCATGGCAGGGCCTCTTAAAAGAGCTGCAAGGTTTTGCAGCTAAAGCTGAGTCAGGAAGACTCTCTTAAATGAGAGCGCTTACCTGAGAAAGCAAGCAGAGCCCACCTGAGACAATGCTGCTATCAATAAGCTGTGCTTAACTCTATTCTTTTTTTGTCTACAACTACTTCCCAAGCTTTCTCAGGCTTTTAAGTAGATTTGCTCAGCCCCATGATGGCACACCATTCTGTTGACTGTCCTGTCCAGTTCCCGCAATTGTTAAGCCCCAAAGAAATCACACAGAGGTCTACATTAGTTATAAACTGATTGGTCCATTAGCTCAGGCTTCTTATTAACTCTTATAACTTATACTAGCCCATTATTCTTATCTGTGTTAGCCACATGGCTTGGTACCTTATTCAGTGAGGCAGTCACATCTTGCTTCTTCTGTGGCTAGGCCAGGACTGCAGAGAAATGGGTTTTCCTCTTTCTAGAATTTTCCAATTCTCATTGACCCTCCTCTACTTCCTGTCTGGTTGTCCCACCTATACTTCATGCCTGGCTACTGGCCAATCAGCATTTTATTAAAATACAATTGACAGAATACAGACCATTGTCCCACACCATCCATCTATTCATTCATTCGTTTCACACACATGTACGACCCAACTGCTACATGTTAGTCATCCCAGAATTCCACCTCCCTGAGCTCCAAAGTAATTTAAAACTCCTTGTAAGTTATTACACAAAGTTCAAACTAAAGACGTCCTGTTACCTAGGCAAAGGGCAGAAATTGTTTTATTCCTGCATAAGAGATTCTGAATCTCAGCCCATCAGTATCACATGGTGTGGTGGTTTGAATGAGAAGGCCTTTGTAGACTCATGCTTGAATATTTGACCCCCAGTTGGTAGAACATTGGGGAAAAGGTTTGGTCTTACTGAAGAAGGTGTATCAGCATGGGTGGGCTTTAAGGATCCAAAGACTCATGCCCATCCCCAGGATGATCCCTGCTTCCTGTTTGTGGGTGTAGATTTGAGTTCTCAGCTGCTTCTTTAGTGTCATGCCTGCCTGCTGCTATGTTCCTTACTGTGATGTTGATGGGCTCCATCCCTCTTCCTTCTGAAAAACTGCCTTAGTGTTATGTTTTGGTTTGGTTTGGCTTGGTTTAGTCTGGTTTTAGAGACAGGGTTTCTCTGTGTAGCCCTGTCTGTCCTAGAACTCACTCTGTAGAACAAGTTGGCCTCAGACTTGAAGATCTGACTTTTTCTGCCTCTCTAGCATTAGAATTTAAGGTGTGAACCACCGTGCCTGATTGCTTTGGTATTTTATCCCAGTAACAGAAAAGAATCTAAGACCCTTGGTGAGTGCATAAACATCTCTTGAGCTGTCTTCCTATGTCTACTCCCAGGCTTCCAGTAGCTCTAATTTGTTACTACAGCTGTATCTTCTTGCCTGCCACCTGTCTGTCATCCACTGAAGTTCTGATAAGTAAAGAAAATGATTTGTTGAAAATTTAAAATAGCCCAGTGTTCTCCAGCCTTCTGAGAAATCCTTTCTTTTCAGTGGAGAGAGATTTCAGGGTCCAAAATGGTGTTTCCTTTTCTGGCTTCTGCTTCCAGCCCAATCTCCTTTCTCACCTATCTTCACTCAGTTAACCTGAAGGTATGGAATTCCCCCAACCTCTTTTCTCTTGGAATGAGTGTGTATGTTCTGAATTCTGCCTGTCTTCTCTACTTTATTATTTCTGTTATCCTCCACACTTCTATTTAGAGATTAGTCCTCCAAGGAGTCTCTTCTAATGCACATTGCTGAACTGTTTCTCTATGTAATTACATTATATTGTGCTTAAAATTTGAACTATTTATCACTCAACATATATTCCTCAGTATACTATGGTACAAATAACAGAAGACAATGATTGTCCCTTTGTTCAACTGGTGTGTAGCTCTGTACATCATGAAAAACAGATAATCAACAAGCGGGAATAATTACTGTGCTCAGAAGGTATGCATACAAACTTGGAAAAAACTGTCAATTAGCAAAATTAAATGAATGACGCTGGTTCAACATTCCACAGGTTGAACACACAAAGAGACCCAACCTTTACATGTAAATAGATTAGTCACATAATTTTTGTCAAGGCCTAGCATCTATTAAAGTCCATGAGTCACTGAGCTTAGTTTAAATATAAACTATTCACTAACAAATATTTATCTGACTACTAAGATCCAAAGTGCATTTTAAATACTTGAGAAACGTTCCGAAGGGTCTCTCTTTGTTGATCTCAGTTCTATGTATCTGATCAACTGTAGGGAGCAGAGGAAGCCGTGGGTGAGTGAAGTCCTGAGTGAGTCTGTGGTGTTGACACCAGCATGGCCATGTCAATGACTCCAACGCCTCGACCCCTAGGCGAGGTTTGGCATGATAGCAAGACCTTCCTTGTTGGTCCAGTGCAAACAATTGATCATTGTATACAATAATCAGCAACTGTAGCTCCAACGTCCCTGATGTTTACAGCCTGAAACTGCTTGCCTGTTAGGTTGGCTAGTTTTATGTCAACTTGGCGCAAGCTAAAATTATTAGGAGCGGAGGGAGCCTCAGCTGAGAAAAATGTTTCCATCACATCCAGCTGTACATTTTCCTAATTAGTGATTGATGGGGGAGGATCCAGCCATTGTGGGTGGTGCCAGCCCTGTGCTGGTAGTCAATGTGGAGCAAGCCAGTAAGCAGCACCCCTCCATGACCGCTGCATCAGCTCGTGCCTCAAGGTTCCTGCCCTGTTTGAGTTCCTGTCTTGACTTCCTTTGATGATGAGCTGTTAGATGGAAGTGTAAGCCAAATAAGCCCTTGCCTCCCCACATTGCTTTTGGTCATGATGTCCATCACAACAGTAACTCTACACCACCTGTAGAGACCTCCAACTCAGACTAGCTAGCCTCCTTCTTCCATGAAAAACACACTGAGGTCTGATTGTAGCAGTAGAGGCACCTATCCATCAACGTGTGACCACACCACACTTTGTGTGTCTATCACATCTTCATTCCCTGGTCGTCCCAGTCAGGTTGTCAGATTCAAGGCACCCAGGTCATATTGACCACCACCACCACCAAACCAACAAAATAAATACATTATGCTGAGTAGCAATAAAAGACAAAACAGACGACTAAGCTCACCCATACGTGGGTGTTGTCTTGGAAAGATGGTCACAGAAGAGTTCTTAGTAGAGAAGCCTGTGAGAAAACTAATGAAATGATGATGAGAGCCAAGTGCACATCAGGGAGGGAAAAATGATCCAGGAAAAACTGCAACATAAAACCTTCGAAGGAAGAGCTTGCTCACTGTGGTGGGAGAAGCACAAGGTGGCCGGAATACTGGAGAAACATAGTTAAGCCATGACACAGAAAAGATGGCCGGAGTATAGACAGCTGTCAACTTAAGCGGAGAAATGCTTTCTAAACTTGAGTCGTAAAAATAAGTTGGTTCGTTATTATGGTCACCAAGGTGTGCAGGGTGAAACAGACCATCCGAGTATAAGGACTTTAGGGGCTTTCCCGTTTGCCCACGAGGATGTGCACATCCATTGCTAAGTGCTTGGTGGCTGGCGATAGAAGAAACACCATCTGGAGCAGCGCTGACTTAGAGCACTGTAAAGTTTAATGAGTGCTTGAAGTTTTACTATAAAAATGATAAGTTTCTGGAGGATTTCTAAGATAATATGTCTCATTACACATTTGAAAAGGAGAAGTGCAGGTGCCCGCCCACAGCCACCAAGGACACGGGGGAGTCGTGTGGAATTAGATCAGTACTGGATCCAGGGAGAGGTGGCGTTTATGTGGCTCACAAGACGAGTAGAGCTCATTTAGACCAGGACGCCAAGTTTCCTGAAGACACCATCCTTTCCTGGAGTTTTTACAGGCTCAGACGAGACTTGGAAAACGGGGACTTGAGTGGTAAAAATAAGTTGGTTCGTTATTATGGTCACCAAGTGCTCAAACTGGCACAGCTCAGGGGAACAGAACTTAAGTGACATTTACAAATGACACCGCTAATGGTGTCCCTTTGTCTGCACACAAATAGTAAGACTGAGTCTCTGTTCTGGAGGAGCGTGGAAGAGCAGAATTGGGAGAGGGGCGTGAGTACAATGGATCAGTTCAGCACAGTGCGTGGCGTGATGATGGTGTGTGAGCAGATGTCAGGGAAGAGTCCAAGGACAGTTCCACAAGGCAACAGCTTCTGCTAGAAGACCTTTCTACTGGTCTAAAAAACCGATGAGCCTCGGCAAGCGGTGACAAAACCTATAGGGGAACTAGAGAAAGAGTCGTGTGACTCAACACACCACACGCAGATACTGCTGAGTCAGCTGACTGAAGCCTGCGTCATTCACACCTCAGCCACAGGGCACAAAAGAGAAAAAAAGTGAGCAGGAGGGTGAGGGCTTCAGGGTTTCTGGGTCAACACCCGAATCAATAAATAGCATATCAGCCCCGAGACATACCAGGGAATCACGCTTCTCAACAAGCATCAGTGCAGAGTGGGCTGTAAATCCACAGAGCTCCTGGACCACAGTCAGATGCTGCACTGAGGGAAACTAGCGTGAACACACTGTACCATCCTTAGAGGAAAGAATCGTATTTTCACATAAACTTTAACAGCTTTTCAATCCCCAAATATTTAGCAAGTTGAGTGCATAATTATTTTTTCCAGATCTTTTTTTCATCACCAATTTCTGTGAATGGGTCTAGGTTCTGAGTTAATGAACTCTTTTAATCTGACATAAAGACTTCTTTCCGCTGACCTAGTTATAAAGGGACCAACATCCCCAGCATCGTACACAAAATGCATTTGTATACCACATTAACATACAAGATGAATACCCAAGAAGTGGACAATATTGTTATTCTAAATTTATTGCGATTTTAAATCCCTCAAGCCCATACATTATTGAGATACTGCCCCTGTGAAGGGAGACCAGCTTTTTAAAAGGTGGCCACATAATTACAAGGGTTTGGCTGCCGGTCTTAGCTTCCCACTGCATGTCTGGGTGAAATCATTTTAATCTTGTCTAGAACTAGAGCCTAGAGTCTTTTGGCTAGAGCAATGGAGACTTGAAGCGTCATTGGAAAAGCACATAAAATAGTCAATATGCTAATAATTCAAAACTATCATTAATTCAACTAATATTTCTGAATCCCCACTTTACAAAAACAAAACAAAACAAAAAAACCAAATAGTGCTGCTAGAATGATCAAGTCTGAGGTCTGTGATGTAGAAGAGGGGGCCCTGGAGGCGGCGTTTCAGGTCTCAGCAGGATAGAATTGCCGGAAGGCAAGGATGATTTCTACTTGATAATGTGCCCACTGTGCTCCATATTACCCTCCATGTATCATGAAAAAATCCTCATTTAAAACACAGATGGGTAAGTGGATAACAGGAAGAAGTTGGGGGCTGTGTCTCCAGAAGAATAAACGCAACAGAACAAGCTACAATCTAGTATAACCTGTGACCCATGCTCTGCTTCTCGGTTTTAGAAAGGCATTTCCTTTCTGGTGGATTCTCTTCAAGCCCAGTAGAGAGATATTTTGCCCAGTAGAGAGATATTCAAAGGACTAATTTAGAAAGAAAACAAGTCTATGTGGGTTTTTTAATCATGACAGGAATAAAAGCCTTTCTCATCCCCCTTATGTCTTCTAGATTAGGACAGCTAGATTGAAAATGTTTAATTATACCGACAGAAACCTCTCTAATTGCATCATACCTTCTCAAAGCTAATTGAGCACTTCACCTAGTTCCTTAGACTTTATTAGACGGGACACTTCTTGGGTAGAAATCAGTGGTGACAATTACAGCAAATTCTTCTTCTGGGTTCCATTCTTCTTCCGTCCCTCGTAAGCTAAAATCCTTTGTGCGCTATCTTTTATACCAACCACTTTCCTAGATTTTTAACTGATCTTTCTGCTAATAGCTGTCATTGTAGCAACTGGAATAAAAATGATTGTTTTAAACATAAGCTCTATTATTTAAACCCCTGGTTAAAGTCACTACAGTGGCGCAGCAGCCTTCAGCACAAGCGGACTCCCTGGGATCCACTCAGAAATGCCCTGGTCTCTGCCCAAGCATCCAGCTCATTTCTCACTCCTCCAGGCCGACCGTGCCAAGCCCACCAGGGTCACCCAGGTCTCTTCCTTGACTAGCTTCGAGAAGGCTGCTTTTCTTCCTCTACGAGCCCACTCTTCTACTATCCTCCTTTATCCTTAGTCCTGCCCAACATTTGGGACTGATGAGCTAGTTTCCCCCCCTGAAAGTCCTGTCGTCTACTGAAGAATGGGCTTCATTATACCTTTGCCCCTCTGTACACCTCTAATTCCCTTTTCACGGGATTTATCTGGGTGGTTTATCATTACTCATTCATATAACTGCAGAGTGTACACACTATATAAGCCTCTGCGTAGCATAAGTTTCTTATTTATTAGTAGAAATATTTACCAGCGCTGGCAGTGCATAATTAAAATGTAATGCAAGCTTTAGTGAATGAATTGAGTTATCATGTGACCAGAGTCCAGGTCTTCGTCTTGTTTGCCCTCCGTGGTTTCTTTATTTGCCATCTCCCTGCATTGGGAGTGTGGCTTCCCACTCTGTATTTCTCAATAGTCCTCTCCTGTGCCTAGGACATCTCGGATCAGGAAAGCTTGGATGGATGCAAGCGTCTTCACAATCAACTGATGACAAACCGTGCTTCTAGCCTAAACTATAGCAAAGCCTTCCATATGGACGGGAGCTCCTAAGATTCTAAAATTTTTCTCTGGAGGTATTTGTGTGAATTCTAGCTGGGAACCAGCCTGCTTTGCGATCAGGCAGCTATTGCAAGGTGAGGCAGCAGGCCGGCCTCAGCTAAAGGAGTGGTGTCAGACCACTGCACTCTGAAAACAGTGTTCTGCCACGGGCGTCATGAAGCAAAAACACCAAAACCCAGTCCAAAGCAGCTCGCACCGCCATAGGATATTCTCTGGAGCTCCGCCTGAGGCGCAGCCATTGTGTCCCTCCCTTTTTTAAAAGAAGTATGTGGAAGGGTTCAGTTTGCACGATGTACAGGAAGATAGAAACTGTGCTTTCCTGGAATTATGCACAAGGGAGTAATTGGAGGTAATCTTTGGGGATAAAAGGTATTTTTGTGGACAACAAGTTCCATACCTTTTCAAAAGATATTGTGGCCATAAAGGACACTGAGAGTTTCATATTAAACCTGAAACAAGTTATGGAAGAGATTTTTATCATTCTTATGACTGCCTTGCCATTAAAAAGGGAACATAACAGTTTTATTATAGTGCGCACTCTGTGGAAGACCATCAACCTTTAATAGACTTGTAAAATGGGAGTGCAGCCTTTTCACTATTCCACCTCATCACTGGATGAATCCACTCTACCGTCTCACTTCGAACAGATGCCCCAGGGCCTGAGCTATGATTCTACGTGCAGGCAGGACATTCAAATTCAGGCTTTTCCCTGACTCTGCAGGTTGCCAGGACTTAACACTCCTGCCTCTCATGTTGCTGAGCCTTCTCCCAACTGCACACCTCGAGTCTGCAGACTTCTGCCGTTCTGAGGACATTCTAACTTCATCACTATAGTCTTCATCTGATGCTAAAAAAAAAAAAGTCAGCATCGATATTCTCTAGTGTTTATAACCATCTGTTCTCACGTGATCACACATACTGGTTTCAGCATCATTAGCCTTTCTACTGTCCCATCCCCCCAGAATATAATGTTTCATTTTATCTTTTCCTTATGAGTATAGCCAGGTTGCTGGATTAATTTGGGGTGTTCACTGTCTGGCAAATCAAACTCAGCCTTATGGGGTGTTTCTGACGTGTCTGTTTATTCCATCTTTCTGTTGCAACACTCAATACAGTCAATACCTTAGAAAACAGAAACAAACAGAAAATGTTGGGAATAAGGATGACAAGGGAAGATGGCCCCTACAAAGGACACAGAACATTATGTAGGAAGAACACCCTGAGGTGAGACACAAAGCAGGTTGAACTTGACACTCCCGTGAAACCTGCGTCACCTATTGCAGAATGTCACCATAAATCCATGGACCAGCTGTGAATTTAACGCTGAGAAACTCTCCAGCAAAGAGCTAGCTACTTGAACAGTAGCTGTCAATTTCTATTTCTTAGAAAAAGACCATTTAAAAATTGCCTGAGAGAGAGAGTGAGAGAGAGAGAGAGAGAGAGAGAGAGAGAGAGATCTATTAAGGCCAGTGTTTTAGGAAGTCCCAGTGGGGAAAGCTGAAAACAGTATCCATATGCAGAGCAGTTAGCTTGTCCTATTTCTTAAAATAGTGAGACCTTTTCAAATGAGTGTAGCTTTTCATATCAGGAGAATAAACTAGTCTTAGAAAAGCAAGCAACTGTCTTGGTTGTGCCTAGACTAATAGTTCACTCTAACAGTACATTATCAGAATTTTTCTGAAGCCCCTAGACAAAACCTTTTCTACTGCATCAATGCTTTGAAGTTTTTCAGAACTAAATCTGGAGGCTAAGGATGCATCTCAGTGGTAAGCTGCCTACCTATCATAAGAAAGGCCTTGGGTTTGATCCCCTGCACAACAAAAATAAAGCTATCTATATAATAAATAACTATGTTTGGAGTAAAGGCACTCCAAAAACCTTGTGAAGACTATGAACTGAGAGCCCAGAAAGCCACACAGGTACATGATTACACCCATATGATTTAAGAATTATTTCCAAAAGCCCCCAGATCGTTCAAGGAACCATCGCACAGTGAGAATGCACAGGGCTTGACTGTGCACTCCTAATGGCAGGGAACTACCTCCTCTCTTTGTGTGACATGGGTTTGGCACCATTGGTGAGCATGGGATGCAGTGAGTGTGTTTATGGGGAATATCATAGACAGGAAGGTGAACACCTGGGTATTTTTTAATGAAAAGTATCATACTTAGAGTTTCATCATTCAGCAAAACTGCATTGAATCTGAGAGCAAAGAGAAAAAAAAAAGGCTTCAAGTAACAAATCTATTTAAGACTTCTCCAGCTGGGCATTCACCCTGGGAGAGCACTGATGTGGCCCTTACACATACGGGTTACTCTGAGTGCCTCGTGGGAAATCCTAGCATGGACTATCACAAGCATCTCTGTATACAATGCAGCTGTATTTTTTGAGAATAAACCACCCAACCATGTCAGTTTTTGACCCATTCTGCAGATTTTATGCATGTCAGTAAATTAAAATCAAGATGAATCTTTGTATTTAGTAGGAGCATTTTCTAACATTAGAGATAACTAAGAGTGAAGTGCACATTCTTTTCACAAGTCATGGAGGGTAAGGAGCCCTGAAAAGTCATGGAGAGAAAGGAGCCACTAAAAGCAGGTGGCCAAGTCCACCTACAACAAACACTGTGGCAAGCCCCCAGCAACATAATACTACATGATATCAAAGTAATCAGAATGTAATTCAAAGACATCTTCACTCGAACAACCAGATCCTGGGAACACAGCATGGAGTGAAGTTCTATTTTCTCTAAAAGGCAATTAGTAAATTGCTCACATTCTGCTGCTAAAATAATACATTGACATGCACAGATGGAATTTTTTTTAAATCTGCAAACGGCAAATATTAGGAATCACCAACATTGATTTAACTTCTACCAAGTAAACGAGAGCTACAAACTATGAGGTGCTCTTTCTATAATTAAACACGTAATTAAACTCACATTTGTTGGGCTCCTGTTTCTTCCCACTTAATTCTAAATGTGTATACATTCTAACTACTTAGGGCGCGCATGCTAAAAGGGTCTTCCATGATGGATAGACGGCACTGAACTAGCTCTTAAACTGAGCTTGCCGTGCTGTTGCCCCTGGCTCCCCACAGCATGTGGTACTCTGTGATATGAAATCATGTGAGCTAGGCCTTGTGTCGGGACAGATGGAGGCAACAGCTGAGCGAGATGCAGCCCGTTCACGAGCTCCATGAGAACGGGACAAATCATACTTAAAAGAATTCTTGGGAACATTTAGTCTGGAAGCCAGAATTTAAGGGAAGCAAAAAGGAGAGAAGAAAATAAAGATGTTTGTGCCTTTGTCTATCCTGCAAAAGAAGGTCACCCGTGACCAGCGTGCAAACTGCAATAAGTACTTGGGAAACAGATGGATTTTCTAACTTGTGGATAATGGCTGTGATAATGGATTCTGGAACTGAACACGGAGCAGTTGACTACTAGGGAAGTCACTCTTTCTCTAAGTCTAAATTGGTTATTTTTTAAAATCTGTTTTTGAACACATGGGAAACAATTTTAATCCAATTTTCATAAAATTCCAAAAACAAGCTGAGAAATGGTTCTAAAACTAATTCTCTTCATAAAATCTGCAAATGGTACCTTACTGTTCAAAAATGAAAACCACCCATTGGTAGGCCTTCTCTATGTGTAGTGGTGTGTCTAGCTGCAAATATATAGATAAAAAACTCATTGTGGGTTTTCTAGACTTATATTCAAAGTAATAAAAGTGATTTAAAGGAACTAAAGAAAAACAAGGGATGGTTTTATGACTCTGTAAGAGTGGGTGCACATACAAAACTTTATGTAATTTCCTGTAATGGCTAGGCTTATCAACTTGACACACAAACTACTAGAGTTATCTGAAAGGAAGAAACCTCAATTGTGAAAATGCCCCCATTAGATCCAGCTGTAGGGCATTCTCTCAATTAGTGATCAGTGGGGAAGGCCCAGCCCATGGCCGTTGGTGCCATCCACAGGCTGGTGGTCCTGGGTTCTATATGAAAGCAGGCTGAGCAAGCTATGGAGAGCAAGCCGGTAAGCAGCACCCTCTATGGCCTCTGGATCAGCTCCTGCCTGCAGGTTCCTGCCCTGCTTGAGGTCCTGCCCTAATGCCCTTCAATGATGAACAGTGCCTTAGAAATGTAAGCTGAATAAACCCTTTCCTCCCCAACTTGCTTTTTTGTTGTGCTGTTTCTCATTGCAGCAACAGAAGCCATCAGTAAGATACAAGGTCATACTCTGAGAAACACCAGGCAGTCTTCTAGTGAAACAGACAAGGCATTTTCTACCAACATAAACAGAAACTCGTTTTCTTTTTTATTTTAGTGAAATGGGGATCTTTTTCTTTAATAAAAATGTGAAAAGTATCTAGAAAGTCCTTAAAGAGCTAAGCCCTGTGGTTCAGGTTTACTGAATATTGACTGGTCCTGGAGAACTGGTAGAATACTGTGTGTGGTAAAGTTCAGATGCCATTGCTGTCCTCTCAGCCACAATGATAGCAAATACAAATGATATTTATCACTAGTTCAAGTGAGTGTCTGTGTTCTGCATTTCAGGTGGATTGACCGTTCAGAAACCATTTTAAAGACATGCTTACACCTTTTGATCCTGCTCACCAGTGGAAATGCCAGCTGCACAGACCTCACTCCCTTCCTCCCAGTGGGAGAGGTTTTCTCTACAGAGGGATGTTTGCATTTATAACTTGTCTAAATTATCTCTTTCCAGATACTTAATGTTTAACACTCAGTGCTAAACTCAGACTCACTAGTTTAATGCAAAGATCATAAAATACTTGACGAAAGCTTATTGTATATTTCAGCCGGTGGCATATCTCCAAGAAGCAAATAACTCCTCATGAGTTGTCTGAATATTAAATATGTTGACTCCTTTTTCTTGCGGCTCAAATTTTCCCGGCCAGTCCAAAGTTTATGCATTTTGAGCCCAGCAGGACATACTGAAAATCTTTATTACCGTATATATTTGAAAGACTTTTGTTTACAATGTTGTCATAGTGAGTAAACCATAGTCAGTGAATGTAGAAATCATACATAAATATTAAATCATTCATCAAGTACTTTTAATACTGCAAAAACCATGATATTAATGATAAAATCATTCCAGCTGTTACTGTGAAGTGCATCTAAGGGATTAAAAGCAAGAATGGCAACAATCTGCTACTACCATCCTCAATTATGTGAAGGAAGCAGAGTCAACTACAAGTGGGTCTTGAAGCTATACAGCTAGTCCTTGGCAGCACAACTTTAGGATTGCTTGGCTACATAGCAATTATATATACATTTCAGCTATTAAAAATCTGGTCAGGTTGCTGTTTTATATCCAGAGTCGAATATGTGCTTACAAGTCACAACTCGAGGAGATGAGCACAGAGGGCTTGTTACAGTGCAGTGACTGGTGCATATCTGGTTGAGGGTTAGAGGATTTTCACTGTACAGATGATTGGCAATCGCAGGGGACAATGATTATTGGTCCTTTTTATCTCATTCAGGTATCAGGCACTAAAGAAGTAACAAGCAAGTAGGATAGACAACTCACACCTGTAGGGCTGTCTTCAGCAGATAATATGTTATTGAATATTTTGACGCAATAAAAATTTCTATTAGTTATTAACTCGCGAGAAAAATACCCAAAACAGTGATGGTGGGGAACTTGTTTTGTTCTTTTGTTGTGTTTTGTTTTGTGAGTCAGGTCTTATTAAGTAGCCCACTGATGTGGGATTCCCCTCTATATGCTGTGAATATGTTCTATTAGCATTGGTTAATAAAGAATTTGCTTTGGCAGGGCAGAATAAAGCCAGGCAGGAAATCTGAACAGAAACATATAGAGTACATGGAGTCAAGGAAACACCATGTAGCTGCTGAAGGAGACAGATGCTGGACAGAACCGTATTTGGTAGGCCACAGCCTCATGGCAATACAAAATAATGGAAGTGGGTTAATTTAAGATATAAGAACTTAAGTAGGAACACGCCTAAGCTGTAGGCCAAGCAGCATTGTAATTAATACAGTTTCTGTGTGATTATTCGGGTCTGAGCAGTCAGGAAATGAACAGGCACTCTCCATCTACAGCCCTCCCCGATGGTTCTTGTTATATAACCTAGGCTAGCCTCTAATTCTGTGCAATCTCAATGCCTTAGCCTCTCGAGTGTTGGAATCACAGGCACATGTCGTCAGGCCTAATTTGGTTCTTTATTTTCAAAGTAACTATCAAATCACCATTGTTTACACTACAAAGAGACATGGCTTTTGAATTCGGCTCATATTTGTAGAAACAATGTATAAATACTTAAGCTATTAAAAAATTCTCAAGGCCTGTGTGGATGCTGTGTAGAAGTTAATGGAAAGAGAAAAGGCTAAGACGTGAAGAAAAGGCAAAGAAGGAAGAAGTAACATCAGGACCTTATCTTTACACCTACTGGGTAACAAAGTTGCAGAAGTGATGAGCGGCCTAAAAGAAATAGCAGAGTCCTTCGCTTCCTATGTGTCTGTGTCCAACACTACTCCCCATGAGCCCTGTACAACAAACACTTAAGAGACTTCAACACACAAGGGGAAAGGTACAGAAATTCAGTAGGACCCCCAAAGGAAAATGTTCTTCTGCTATCAAGTCAACATTCTTGACAAGAAAACATGAGATAGTTGGGGAAGTTGAGTGCTTCTTAGAAATGTTTCTTACCTTACCTTACTGGCAAGGTCCTTCCTTGTGTCTGTTTCTAACCTTCAATACTTTCTTTCAACACAAGTTCAATGGTTTGGTTACTTCTCTTCTACTCAGGGATTTCTGAGCTGTGAATAAAGAAGTTACTAGGTATGTGCAGGCTCTGGGCATGGTGACCCACAGATGCTGCTCTTTCCTGCCTGGATCTGCTCCATGGATCAGGAGCTAACCTTTCCCATTTGTACATTTCAGGCTCATCTGTCAGACACAGGGAAGTGTCTCAGCCAGGAGAAAGTGGGGACAATTCAGGGCGTTTCTCCTGACTCTTCTCTCTAGAAGCAAGTGAATTCTCTTCTATGTCATTGACTCTGGCTTCTATTAGACAGTCAGTACCCCTGTTCTATTGACTCTGGCTCCCATTGGACAACCAGAATCCCTGTCATTGACTCTGACTCTTATTGGACAGTCAGTACCCCTGTGTCATTGACTCTGGCTCCCATTGGACAGCCAGAACCCCTGCCATTGACTCTGGCTCCCATTGGATGGCCAGTATCCCTGTGCGATTGACTCTGGCTCCCTTTGGATAGCCAGTACCGCTGTGTTATTGACTCTGGATCCCATTGGATATCCAGTGTTCCTGGTGTCCAGCTAGGGGTTAGGGATCTGGGGTTAGGGGTACATTCATATTTTCACTAATCTCTTGGTTGCTCCATGGGCACCTGCTTTTGACTTACACTCTGACACATCCTTGCTTGACCACTGTTGAGTGCTCATCAGAGTTAAATGCCTCTCCAGCAGTGCATGCCACTCCTGACTGCCAAGCTGGTATAGTTGCATCCATTCTGACCCTTCCCTGGTACTAGACAAACTGTAGTGCAATAAGCTTTTTGACTACAGGCTTCTGATTCTTTTTAAAATTCTTTTTAGTCCTGTGTCTAGCTCTATTTTGTTTCATAATTTGTGTTATGTATGTCTATGTAGTTAGGTCTATGTAGCTGCTCCTCAATGTTGGTATTTGCTGACCTATAACACAAAATGGCTCTTTAAATGATCCTTTAGTCTCCATTATTGCTTCATTTTGTTGCTATGACAAGCACTGGGACCAACAATCACTTAAGGGAGGAAAGGGTTTATTTCAGTTTCCATCATGGAAGGAAGTCAGGGCAGGAACTGAAACATGAACTTCAAACTGAACCCATGGAGGACATTGCTTGCTGATTTGTTTCCCAGGTTCACACTTAGCATGAAACTACCTGCCCAAGGAATGATGCTACCTACAGAGGCCATCCTATATCCTTCAGAAACCAGACAATACCGCATAGGCACACCTACAGGTTATCTAACTCAGTGTAAGTAGTTAGGCCTGTTACATTTTCACCCATCCCAGCTTTAGTTCCCAAATTAATCTTCAGTTTGAAAAAAGAATAAGCAAGGTCGGTGTGGTAGTTTTAAAGAAAATAGCCCTCAAAGGGAGTGGCGCTTTTAGGAAGTATGGCCTTGTTGGAAAATGTGTGTCACTGTTGGGGCAGGCTTTGAGGTCTCTTTTTCTCAAACTTCCCTCTCTTGGGCCTCGTGAGGCCCAGTCTAATTTCTTGAGCCTAACTTGAGTTGGCCTGAGGCCTAGTGTAACTTCCTGAGCCTAGCTAGAGTTTGGAGACCTGTTCCTGGCTACCAGACCTAGACCTGCCTCCTCCCAGCCACTCTAGCGTGGCAGAGTATTATTGGCCCTTGTTCCTTGTTCTGCCTTGGCCCATCCCAGCCTTCTCCACCCCATCACAACCTTATATAAGTTCCTGCTTGATGCCGTTAAACGAGATCCTGACTCAGTGTGTTTCTCCCTGGTGCCCAGGGGGAGGGCTGAGTCATGACACTCACCATCCCATTCAGCTCCAGGGAGAGTCCAGCAGGTCCAGCTCTGCCCCGACTCTTTCTGCCAGAGAACCCGGCATCCCTCCTGATGTTTATCTCTACTCCCCCACCCTTCTACACTTTAATGTATAAGATCTACAGAAATATTTAATAAGCTTCCTACCCTTGGCAATTTTCCCTGCCCTGAAGGTTTCCACAAAACAAAATCATGTTCCAAAAGAATAGTTTCATTTTATGTTTCTCTTAAGTTCCCTTCTTGAGTGTCCTGAGCTGTCGCTAACCATCTCCTCAACTTATAGCTGATCAAGGTCCTCAAAGATTCTGTGCACAGGGATGCAACATAAAAGTTTCCCCTCTGTCTAACAGAGTAGATAAACTCAAGAATCGGGTGATGTCCCTCCAACAAGACACAAGGAAGGTAGCGCAATACGTTGCCCAAGAGTCTGCAAAAGCCCTGAACTCCCTAGAGCTATGACAGATGTATAAAGACTATGTAATGTGCAGTCTGTTAGTTCAAAATAATGCACTTGACTCTTAACCCCAGGCAATGTAAGTGAGGGTATATATCAGCAGAAACAACAAAAAGACCAACATGTTAAGTGTGTCTGAAAACGTCATCATTTTTTATAATCATCTCAAAACTGTAGCGTACTTTGCAATCTCTTGCCCAGCAGGTCTTTGGTATTTGATATCTGTTCCTAATACCAAAAGATGGCAAAGTATAGCATACAAATGTTATCATAGAAATGGTGATGGCAACCAGACCAGCAAGAAAATGCACGACCTTCGTGGCTGCCAAGCTCTGTACCGAGCACTTTACAACTCTCAGAGTCCTCTGACAGAGGTAGACACACACGGCAAGAAACTTTGCTAACGGAGAGGACTGAGCTGAGGACACATGAAGACTGATGCCACTAGCAAAAAGAAATGCAGGAATTTCACCCTTAAGTATTTCCCAGAACACAAGGGCTGTGGAAAACATGCACTTTGTGTATCAACATGTAATCTGTGTGTCTTCATCTTTGAATGGATACAGAGGAGATTTTGAACACCAGCCAAAAAAAAAAATGGGGCTGGTGAGATGGCTCAGAAGGTAACAGCACTTGCTGCTCTTGCGGAGCACCAGGGTTCAATAGCTTGCACCCACATGATGGCTTAAAACCATCTCCACTTCTAGTTGGTTCAGTGCCCTCTTCTGGCACTGTCCACACATGGGCCACAGACAAGCAAGCAGGCAAACCACTCATAGGCATAATATAAAAATACATAAATCTTTAAAAAACACCAATACTGGTGTTGGAAGTCCTTCTGTATATGTGTTGCTTTAATTGGTTAATGAATAAAGCTGCTTTGTCCTATGATGGGGCAGAGTACAATAAGGGGCAAATTCCAAGCAGAAAGAGGATGAAAAAAGACAGAGTCAGGGAGACTCCATGTAGCCGCAGGAGGAAACAGATGCCCTGGGAACCTTACCGGTAAACCATGAGCCTCATGGTAAAATACAAAATTATAGAAATGGGTTAATTCAAAATGTAAGAGCTAGCTAGGAATATGCTAGAGTCATTGGCCAAGCAGTGTTGCAAGGAATATAGTTTCTGTGTGATTATTTCAGGTCTGGGCAGCTAGGAATGGACAAGCAGTCTCCGCCTACAAAATACCAGCTATACATTGATATAAAGTATGGTCTTTCAGCTCTATGTTGGATATAAGCTTTTGTCAGTTGCTCTGAATATTATTTGAGAAATTATAATCCACACAGCTGTCACTTCCAACTGTACTGCTACACGAGACAGGTGTGTTATTGAGCTTGGCATGCAAAATTTATAACTGACAACCTCACAGGAAGATGTTTAATATTTACTCAGAGGGTGACAAAATATTTCTATTGTTTCCTTTTTGATTTTTGTGTTTGGGAAATTATTACAAAGGTGAGGTATCTTATACACTGATTAGTGGACAAGTGCATTAAATGTTGTTCTACTTCTTCCTGTTTTTCCAGAACCATTGTGTCCTCGAACAATTCCTCTTTCCTTTCACACAGAGTCTGATGTTTTCTTCTCTTTTCTTCCCAGCAATGATTCCTGTCCTTGTCATTGTCTTTCATCTTGTGTCGAATGTGCCTTGCCTGCATGTGTCCACAATGAATCCTATTTTCCTACTGCTCATCTTTGAATGTCTTCTTTCCCTAGTGCCATGTGTGCCACTTGGAAGCCATTTGAGCTTGGCATTCCTTCACAATTTCTAGCCATTGAGATTCTATTTGATACATCCATTTATCTGGATTATTGGGACACATCTGAGCTTATCTTGCGAGCAGTCTTCCATCACTAACATAAGGCGAATCACTTTGGTGACACACCTCTGTAGAGAATCATCACTCTATTCTAGAAACATGGTCCCATCTTACTGTAATGATGGGAATCTTATGTGCAATGCAGAATGCATGGCTGACTGTTCTTCCAACACTCTTAGGATTTGTTTCTTGCTAGTTGTGACCTCTGCAATACACTTCAGAGAGTAATAAACTACTCTTGCCCTGGGGTCAGCGTTCACTGCAACATTTGTAGATGGAAGACAGTTTTACAGTTATGCAGCCAGTGACTTCAGTTTTGGTGTCAAACACTTGCTTGTTCTTTCCTGTCTTAGCTGGTTCCTTTACTAACTAAATCCTCAGGCTATATTGGATTCTTAAAATCTCCACATCTTGTCTTGTTACTATCTATGCCCTATGATGACAGTATTGAGAAAAGGTCTAGGTATAATTTTCATCATACAAAGGATAAAATGTTGGAAATAAATTTATCATTGATATTATCCTAATGTTCTGTTATAGATTCTAAGTCTTTTTATAGGCAGCATAATTACAAGTGAATTACAAATGCAGACTTTATGACTCTAATTAAACTGGAGGCCATGATCCATTAAAAACAGATTAAGCACATGAAATCAGTTGTAAGGAAAAATAAACATGACACAGGTTTAGAACTTTCAAAATAAATGATTAGCAATGTCAATTTATGTTTAGCTAACACATTTACAGATGCCTAAAGCATTTTCTTTCATCAGAAGTTTTTTTAAATTTCATCAGAAAATTCATTCTTCTTTTTTTTTCATTTTATTCTACTCTGTTAATATCTTTAAAAGTTTTTAAGTATGACCCAGGCAGTGGTGGCACACCCCTTTAATTCCAGCACTCGGGAGGCAGAGGCAAGCAGATCTCTGTGAGTTCGAGGCCAACCTTGTCTACAAGAGCTAGTTCCAAGACAGTCTCCTAAGCTACAGAGAAACCCTGTCTCAACCACCCCCACACTAAAAAAAAGAAAATAAAAGTTTTTAAGTATGAAAGACTGGAAGAGAGTTTGTGTTTGGGTCTTAAGGATGTAGACTAGTTTACGGACATTGGAAGCTCAAACATATTTCAGTGGAGGGACTGTATTTTTTAAGAGTCAAACCAAGTTACTAAAATAAATCTGAAGTGAATTGAGACACCAGCATCATGGTAAAACTGCTTAGGTGAACACAATTTAGGAAAATGTCACACAAGATGGCGAAGCTCCCTTTTTACTGCTGGGAGAATCAGGGCTAGAACTTCCTGGAAACTTCTGAACACTAAACGCTTGCTTCTCACATAC
The DNA here is from genome assembly GCA_004026605.1 of Ondatra zibethicus. Taxonomy (NCBI): domain Eukaryota; kingdom Metazoa; phylum Chordata; class Mammalia; order Rodentia; family Cricetidae; genus Ondatra; species Ondatra zibethicus. Next base: position 100,004 of record PVIU01002705.1, on the reverse strand, counting down.
AGAAAGAAGTGAGGAGTGGATGGGGTTGAACTGAGCACCAGTGGATCCAGCAAGCACTTAGAGAGCACAGAGGAGACGTAAGCAAAGCAAGTCTGTCTTTAAGCAAGAAGCCTTAAGACAGAGAAGGTTGGATGATACAGAGCAAATTCAACCACAAAGGCTGAAGTACTGCACTGGTGACACAAGCTAGCATCAGTGTTCAAATACTTTAAGAACATGTTGTCATCTCCAGGGAAAGGCAATGTTGCTGATAGATGCAGTTGCAAATGGTACAGAAAGAAAATTCCCATCAGGAGGCGGTATCTATGCGGCAACTCCCCACAGAGAAACAGAGGTAAAGATGTAAGAACGAACACACAGAGAGGGTAGTAGGTGGTTGAAAATATTGTTCATGCAGTTGCAAAGTCACTGGTGGTCCTAGGAAAAGCTTCCTAACTGAATCCTTCTTAAGCGCCGTGCTATGCCAATGCCGGTGCACCATAAAGGAAACAGAAGCAAGGTAGCATTCCCACCAAAGTCAGTTCTTGTTTGCATCCAGAGAAGCTGACAGTTAATCACTGGAGCAGACCTAAGTGCGAATCCAAATAGTGTCCAATCGAACCCCATTCCCAGGAAGTCTTAGAAAGATACAAACTGTCAGGGGATCTAGTAATGGCCCTCACAGAAGGCCTGTGTGGGCTCATGGGCTGTGAGTTTTACTCTGTTTGCGCCACTCACTGTGGGTGGTTTACACTAATGTCTTACCGCCTCCACTTCAGCGGGGTCGTACCAAACGTTGATGTATGGGTGCTGTAAGGCATCGTCCACCGATATCCTCTTAGCTGGGTCGATCACTAGCATCTTTGATAACAAATCCCTGGCTTGGCTGGCTGAAATGACAAATGAGAAAGATGATTCCTAAGATTTTCATTTTCGCAACAGTGTTTATTGTTTTGGGAATAAAAAAGCAAAGCAGCATCCTTTCAGTCGCCAGAGAACTCCTTGTGGCTAAAAGAAGTGCAGCTTCTAATTTTCTTTGTCTCAAAGGCTAAAATATCGTTTTGAAAGCTCTGTGAGGGTTATATGTTGGGAATATTTGAGTTTAATTGTTCACTAAGAATTATAAATAGAATTTATCTGCTATGAAGTTTGAATAAGTGAAGAAACTTTTGTGGGTAATCTGTAAGGACACTAGGGGGTGGGAAAAGGGCATGGGGAATGCAAAGTGCATGCTGCATCTGCATAAATGCACAGCTCAGATACAGGGGTGGGGTAGAATGTCAATCAGTGTGCTTCTGTGTTCTCGTACACAAATTCGTAGTGTTCACACTGAACTTGTGAACCAGCATCGTCCGGATTTCTTAGATCTGGCAAAAACAATCTGAAGAGTGAAGATGATAAAAATCACCTCATTTAACCACAAAATTTTGTTGTAGCGTCCTGTGCTCATCAGACATTTAAACGGGTGGAATCAGGTGGCTAGAGCCCAAAGGAAGTCCCATGCCATGGCTGATGGTAGTGAACATCTCCATATTATATATCAGGCAGCAAGGTGAGTCGTGTGGTGGGGGCAGGGTGACATACATGTGGTAACAATCAGCAAGCATATTTGTTCAATGGAACTGTTCATTGAAGGCACATCGATTTTTATGTTTGACCATGTCCCTGTGTGTGCAGTCTCACCAGCATGTAATGGTGCACATACGTGAAAGTCAGAGCACAGCCTTGGGTACTGTTCTTCAAGCACTATTGAACCTCTTTTGTTTCTTTGGAGAGAGCGTGGAACTTTGTCAGTTGGGCAAGTCTGACTGACTGCCTCCACCTCCTCAACACTGGGACCAGTGCATTCACCTCCTCAACACTGGGACCAGTGCATTCACCTCCTCAACACTGGGACCAATGCATTCACCTCCTCAACACTGGGATGACCAGTGCATTCACCTCCTCAACACTGGGACCAGTGCATTCACAACTCATTTTTTATGACATGGGTTCTGGGAATCCAACTCAGGTCCATATGCTTGCAAACAAGCATTTTTCACTTACTGAGCTGAAGATCCAGCCCTGAAGCCAATTTAATTTTTGTTCTCTAAAGCATGTGAAATTTTACATGAAGTGCTTTCTTAACAAGAATAAGTAATATCTTAATATTATCTTAATATCTTAAACCAATATTATTACTCAAATGGTCTCAAAGTTTTAACAGTAAAATTACTCAGTATGTTCCAAACATATAGTAAAACTTCCAATTCAAGAGAGAAAAACCTCAGTTGACTTAGGAATTTGTAATATTTCTTTTCTAATCAATGAGGGTGTCTAAGAGTAACCGACATAAATATTGGAACTAAGTATGTTGATATACAGGATAATGTAGGAATTGGGAGACTTTTGCATATCCACAGATTTAGAGCTTTAGTGTTTTTATTCTCTCTTTGAAGACATCAGATGCGTTCTGTAACAGATTCAAGAGTTCATTTGTAGTGTAATAAAATGTTTACATGTAAAATGTTTACAAGAAAATTATTTTCATTAAAGTTTTTTTCATATGAACAACATCAATTGTTTGTTATTAAGTGTTCAGATTAAGACAACTGTGTTAATGGTAAGAATTTATTGATAGCATATTTAAATAAACAACATAAAAAGTTAGGAAATAGCCATTCTCATGGGCTACCACTGTGATTTCTCCCACTGTCTACTTTTGGATTCAATTCAACTGTCTGACATTCTTTTTTTACTTAACTTTGCTAACACAACAGCTAAGATGTAGGAAACTATTCTCACCTATATATCTGTGACTATTTCCTTGTGGTTTATAATGTTTTATATTAATATGAAAGTTCGTTCATTAAAGGATATTTTATGTCTATTGGCAATTTTTCTGATGAACACCATTTTCTTAATTGATTAGCATTCTTTTCAAAGAAAACTTTGAAGTTCACAAGAACACCAGAAGTGCACAAAGACTTACATACTAATTCAAATCATAAGATTATCTTATGACCAATGTTCTAACAGCCTTTGTTAAAAGGTCTTTTTGATCTGTAGATGATTTTATCCCCAGATTCATGTGTCCTGCAGACACCAGAGTCGGCTCCAAAGACCATCTGTATTTCTGTTCTTAGAAAGGGCACGGGATGGAATGGTTCCTTGTTGAGAAGGGAGTGACCTTCGCCAGCACCCAATCATCTACCAGGAGCCATTGTCAGCACCATATGCAGTAAACAAAGAGAATGTTTCCAGTGCCACGGCTTTCAACTTGCAAACGTGCTGCCTTCCCAGAGTCAGAATGAATTTTCCCTTGATCATTTGCATATCATGATACTTCATTAGTGTTGCTCAGTCTTGTATTAGAATCGCAACTTTATTAAATAGCTAATAATTTACAAAAAAAGTAATATAACTAAACTCTATGAAGTTGGATTTACATCACGAAGCATGCTATTGTTAAGAGTTTGCTGTCAGGGGTTCCTTTTTCCCTCTTGGCCTGTAACTATCAGATTGAGAGGGCAAGGGGCAGTAGCAGTGGCAGAAAGCTTTGTATACAGCCCATGAGCACAAAAGACAGTCCCCTGGGAGACAGACTTCAGCCAATCAGCTCAACTTTATTCCAGTTGGGGAGCCTGGGGACAAACCCTAATTTGCATTAAAAGACATGCACCATTACAAGGCTTTGTATGTGACAGTAGGGTCCTATTAAAATGGCTAGAGCACCTGCCTAATTACCATGTGGGTCTTCAGGGGAAGTGTGTTTGCAGGGAAGTGTGTCAAGGGTTACTCTTGAGATAACTCAGGCATCCTGGTCCTGGAGACATCCTCCAGGTAAGGCTAGGTAGAGAGCAGGAAGCTCTGCTGGGGCGGGAGGCAGTTTTCCTGATGCTGAGCTTAGAGAAAGTTGCTAGGGTAACCGTGACCTCTACCAGCCAGTGGTGTCTTCCAACAGCTTGCCTGCAAGCATTTGCACTACCGTTAAACAGCCCAGTGCAAGTCTTGCTGTCCCCACAGTGTTGGGCCATCAGTGTCTTCACAGGGTTGTTTTTGTCTGCTCTGGTGGTTTGAATAAGAATGTTCCCTATAGACCCACATATCTGATGCTGAGTCCTCAGAAGTGGCACTACTTGAGAAGGATTAGGAGGTGTGGCTTTGTTGGAGGAAGTAGGGGTTGGCGTTGTATGTTTCAGAAGGTCAAGCCAGGTCCTATAGAGCCTTTTCTCTTCCTGATGCCTATGGATCAAGATGTAGATCTCTCACCTACTCCTCCAGCACCGTGTCTGTCTGCATGCTGCCATACTTTCTGCCATGAGGATAATGGGCTGAACCTCTAAAACTGTTAATCAGCCCCAATTAAATGTTTTCTTTTATAGGCATTGTCATAGTCATGATGTCTCTGCACAGCTATAGAACAGTGACTGAGTCTATGGCCATACCACCCTGAACACGCCCGATCTCATCTGATCTCGGAAGCTAAGCAGGGTCAGGCCTGGTTAATACTTGGATGGGAGAACAGTGACTGAAATACCTACTATCCTGATTAGCATTCTGAAGGCATTCATACTGAGATATCCTTTAGGCATTTCCTCCTCTGTATGGGTAGTGTTGACAGCTTTGGAAATGTCACCCAGAGACTATGTTGCACGATGATGTAGACGATCTTAAATCTCTCATGAATAAAGGAAGTGATAACTAGATCCTGAACAACAAAGCACTGCATTTTAATTTCTCTGTTCCATTGATGTTTATCTCGGTTATTTAAATTAACCCTATGTATTAAACCCATAGATAATTGATTGCTCCGCACACTTGGGGTACACCCCCGCAAGCATGCATCTACCCTGTGTTTTGATAGTAAAATTTTTAGTGCAAGATTGTATTATGTTTGGCAGTTATTAACTAGAGTCTGTTGAAAATGCTTAACAAAATATTAAGTCAATTAAACCTCCACTAAATTCTTTACCATCATTTAAAAGAAATAGTTAGCTGGTTGTCCAGCAGCAAGTGAAGGGACAGAGGCAGAAGGGATCAGACTTGAAAAGAAAGAAACATGTAGGTAAAACCTAATCTACTACTCTGTAATTAAGAAATGGTGGTAAGATACTCCATAAAATATAAAGGTACTAAAGCACCCATGTCTATGTCTACAAGAATCTACAGATAAAAATCTGTTTGAAAATTTTTTTCTAGGAAATAAAAAAGGATTGAAGATATGTTTTCAAAGTAAAACACACTGACCTTTTAAATTGACACTTCAAAAAAAATGATTTCAAGATTCTAAGTAACCCTGATAAAACAGTTAACCGAGACGGATTATGGCCGGAATCACCTCCTCTTGCATCAGTGCCTGCCAAGGGAAGACCTAGCAGATGCCTTTTTGCGGCTGGCGGCTGGGCCTGGTACTCACCCTTCAGTTTGCTGTGCTCAGAGTCGGCTGGGAAGAGGGAGTCGGGAAAGAGCTTTGGGAAGCTGAGTCCCGCGTACTTGGGCCGGTTCTCCACGTAGTTTCTGACTGTGGGCTGCAATTTCTTCATGAATTCTGGACATGGAGTTCCTAGTTGCTCAATGACTTTGTTCCACTGGTCAATATCTGGGGAGGAAATGGTTAAGGGAAAAAGAAGTGCAGACCCAGGGCTCTCACCTGTCCATCACCTGGGGGGGGGGCCGCTGAGTCCCTTCAGCATGGCTGGAATTTCACTAAGCAATGCAGGACAAAGGGTGAAATCAAAGTTGACAGCCTGCCCATCAACGCTCTTGGAATTATAAGTCAAATTTTGGAGAACTACTATTATTTAACAGAAGCAGGATTGGGAAGTGGTCTTTGCTTTACAAAAATAAAAATATTATTCAAATATAACAGAGCAGAGTAGCACTTATATAATCATGTGATTTATGATAAAAATATATAAGGATAAATCACAGGACATTCTCTCTTGTTTGTAAGAATTCAAAGATTCGCCGGGCGGTGGTGGCGCACACCTTTAATCCCAGCACTCAGGAGGCAGAGGCAGGCAGATCTCTGTGAGTTTGAGACCAGCCTGGTCTACAAGAGCTAGTTCCAGGACAGGCTCGAAAGCTACAGAGAAACCCTGTCTCGAAAAACTTAAAAAAAAAAAAGAATTCAAAGATTCAAATAATGCAAGAAAAATACCTTATTAAAATAACATTTTAATAATCAGGTGATTTAGAATTAAATTATATCATTTCATTATAGGATTTTATCCTAAGATTACCTCAGTCATTTTTATTTTTAGAATAGCAAGCACACAATTAATATAAATAATATTTATGTTTTCCCTAAAAGCCTTTAAGACATTTTTGTTCCTTTTCTAAAAATGAGGAAATTTCATTGACAATGTTTTCTACGTATAATCATCACATTTGGGGTCATCATGCTAACACTGTTTGGCCATGTATATTTGTGGAATACATTGCAGAGTTTTGGTACACATATACATTTGTGAACTGCTCAAATTTCTGTCTTTTCAAATTTTTATTATGCATTCATGACATTTATAGCTTTTTCTGGAAGGCTGTGTGAAACATGCAGGACTTTTGTGTCACCCACAGCCAGTCTGTCTACCGTCATCCCTCTGTCTGTCACGGTCACTCTCTATAGTCACTATCTGTCACAGTCCCTCTGGCTTTCATGGTCACTCTGTCTATCACCGTCACTCTGTCTATCACAGTCACTCTCTATAGTCACTGTCTGTCACAATCACTCTGTCTCCCTGTAATTAGCATTGAGTGAGCAATGCACAACCCTTCCCTACGCCCCTCCCAGCCTCTTGTAACTGAGCAGTTCAGATTTTCTTTCTCATTTCTCGTTAGTATCTGATGTTTCAGACCTTTGAGAATGATAGACAGTGCAGCCTCTAAAGGATTTGCTAAAAGCAGCTGATTTCAAACAGGATTGAATCTTGCAGATTTGCACTAATTCCAACTCTGGCCCCCTTTATTCTTCTACAACCCCATCCTTCCACTGTCATTTCCTTCCTACTAAAGTAACACAAGGTCCTTCAAAGCCCTTTAGCATAATGCTAACTAATTAAGGTTTGTAGGACCCTTCCTCTTAGCTATTCAAGAGCTGAACCAAACGTGTGACCTGGTAAAAGAAGAAACCGGATTTAACATAAATATAAACTGCAAATGGTAGGCAGGCATCCACACAAAGATAAAAGCAACTTAATTGCAAATTTCTACTTCCCTTACAACCTGGATGAATAACACTTAGTTATTATAATAAAAACTACAAATTGCCATGGACTGTCTGGAAATGAAATGCAGGTGGAAAAGTGGAGGTGCATTCCTTAGCATGACAATGACAAGAACCAAGCACAAACATCAGTGAAACTCCACTGACCATTGTGGGTGTCACAGAGTATAGATGGGAATCAGAATTACTGGAAATAAAGAAATTCACTATGCAGGATTGCTTAGTCACTCTCCTGCAAAAACTCATGCTAAGTCTATGGCTATAGATAACATAAGTAGACAGGATAGATGATAAGTAGATAGGTAGTTAGGTAGATAGATAGATGACAGACAGACAGATAGATGGGTAGATGATAGATCTCAGTACTTAGAACAATGTTCATGGAGTTTAAAGCTCAGTTATCACTGTAAACATGAAAAGACACTTTCTCTACTGTGACTGGATTACCATGCCACGCCAGGCTATCATTGACTCATTACTCAACTTTGCTCTGAATTCTAAAGGGTAAGGATTAATACCACATTTAAAAGAGGCAAAGAAGTTTCTCGATTTTCTACAAAGAAGTCATTTTACCAAGTCTGGAAAAATAACATCAACCCATTATTTTATTCTAATTTCATTCAACTAGGGGCATGAAAGTATCCAATAAAAACCTCCAACACAGAATTGTGTCTTTTTATTTATTTGTTTGTGTTTCTTTGCAGGATTTTTTTGTAGCTCAGTTCAGCTTTAGACTTGTAGAGTGGCTCTCAAGCCCCGACATCCTTCCTGCATCCTCCTGGTAAGTGCTGGGATTCTAAGTGGCCATACCCTGCTCACAATTTAGTGCATCCAAAGAAGCAGCCCTCAAGCAATTCTATGGGATTTCTGATAAAAATGTAAGGCGAGTCACATATCCTGGAATTCAAAAACTAATTTGAGTCTCTAACAGCACTGGGTGAGCTTTTCCTACCTGAGAGTGTTTCTAATGAAGCATCATTCAGGACCCAGAGAAACCGGAACAATTAAGACTGTGTCAGTGAGGTTGTTATACAGTCTTGCAACAAATACTGGCACAACCCTCCTTAAGACAGAGTGCCTTTCGCTCCACACACCTTTTTCAAGCCCTTTCCTCCTACAAATGTCTGGGTGTCTAGATGAGGAGGATGTGTTTTCCTCGCGTTCAAATCAGTATTTGTGAAGAAAACAGGCGTCTGGAGCTAATGTGGTAGGAGGAACTGACTCGCTTTGGTCTGAAGTTCATGATGTGATTTACCAGGGGCGTGTCCCTCTGAGAGCATCATCTCCAGTGTGCTTGTCTCAGTCTTTCATATCAACACTTTTCCACTAAAATTGTTGCAATCCATATTTTGAGTGAAAATTAAGGAGAAATTTCAAATAAAACGGTCAGATTGCTACCTCAATTTGTACTTTTAAATATAAAAGAATTTACTGGTATTAGTTAGATGCTGGCATCATATGATGTATTCTTTAGAAATTAATTGTTAATATTATTTGATGAAGGCACAGTGTTAAAGCATTTTCATGCTGTGAAGAAGAAGGAAGTGAATACTCTAGACTCGTCCTGCACAGCAAATGAAGAGTAGTAAATGCATGTACTTCTACATCAGATCTATCATTTCAGAAAATGCCACCCTGAGATAAATTATCTAAGGCCTTGAATATTAACGAGAAAATGACACTTAATAAAAATTATGACAGCAAATTTCCTCATCTAATTCTAAATTCACTGCAGATTAAATAGAGTGGCATTGCAAATCCTTTGCTCTTGGGAGTAGATGAGATCCTTTGCAAAGGAGATTGGTCGCTACTAAGGGCTTTCGGGAGTGGTACCATCCTAGGGAAATGGAGCAGAGTACACTTAAGGGTGAAGGATGAGCCTCTGGAGCCACAAGGCTGCCAGCTCTTCTGCGTGACTGAGAACTCAGACTCTGAGTGCTACTTAGTGTCCAGATTGGAGAGCTTTCTGAGACACATTCCCTGATGAATGCACTGATGTAAATACCTTCTGCTTTCTGGTTATTTGGGTTATAACTATGAATGAAATTTATGCTCTGCCGTTTCTGCCTTCAGAAGACTCTTAAAGAGCTTTCTGAGGGCCGGGGAATGGTGGTGCATGCCTTTACTCCCAGTACTCAGGAGGCAGAAGCAGGCAAATCGCTGTGAGTTCAAGGCCAGCCTGGTCTACAGAGCAAGTTCCTGGACAGGGAAACCCTATCTCAAAAAGCCTAAAAAAAAAAAAAAAGAAAGAAAGAAAGAGAAAAAAAAAGCTCTCTGGGGATTTTGTTCTACCGTGCAGTTTGAATTACTCTTTCATTTTCTTCTGTCTTTGATTATTCTGTTACTACACATGGTATTTCTAGAGTTGATATTGACATACCTAATGATTTACTATCTTAGACCCACTATTCAGTCATTAGTGTGAAAATGCTAAACTCTCCATTGGCAACTTCAAAATCATCAACATTTCTTTCTCAATTCTTTGCTCATCTCCTAAAGAAGATATTGCTACCTGTGATACCTATCCTGGAAAGTTATAGAAGATGCCATTTTATCTCTAACTAGCAAAGCCACAGAGCCATAGCCAACACCACGCCTACGCAGCGACTTCAGCTCTGGAGGATAGAATGAAAGCTGATACGGTCTCCAAGGGAAGTGAAATGAGGAGAGAGCCCATGTGCTGTGAATTCAGTATCATGATATGAAACCATGTTCACACACTCAAATATTCACACTGTAGAAAACTTACAAAAACTCCCTGCAACCCCAACACACACTATTTAACTGTAGGGTTCTAAGGCTGTGCTGGTTATCACAGAGAAACTCGGGTGATAATGGCTACCCAGCGTCCTGCGGCAGTATTTAGGGAAATACTAACCGGGAATATACCAACACTCTCCAGTGAGTTACTAAATCACAATGTGAGAAGGCGTTGCTTTGCTTCTGAGTTCATGGTACAAGACATAATGTAGGACCCAGCCATGTCAAGCTCAGTAGAGACATGAGTCTCAGTAGTTTACCCTGGTTCCGAGAAAGACCACAAACTGACTGAGACCACCCAGGCACCACCCAGGAACAGACCATCCAAAGGAAATTCCTAAGGTTCCAACCATTGTAGATAGGATCACCTGCCAGCACACATGCATCGCTTTTCACCAGGACACCCCCAGACAAATGTCAGCCAATCAGGGATCCTGAGCCTTAGAAATCCCTCACCCCCACCTTTACTAGTACAAAAACCCAACCCCCAACTCTCCAATTACTCCAATACGCTGGACACACGGAGAGACCGAGTTTGCAAACTTGTGTAAGCATAAAGGCTCTTTGCTTTTACATACAGGACTCAGTCTCCTTGGTGGTTTTTGGGGGACTCCGTGATCTGGGCATAACACATAAAGGTTCCGGTTCTCAAAAAGATCTCCCGATAGCTCTTGATCACAGCACACTTACCAGGCCAGTTCTCTGGAAATAAGTCAGAGAAAGGAAAAGTCCTAGGCTTTCCCTCATTCACACTTCAATATCTTGAAAATGGGGATGTGACCGTCAGGACTACTGAGCTCCTGTGGAGGGAAGACTGGTCCAGAGGAAGAAGAGAACAGAGGATGCATTGTCCATGAGGTCAGCTGAGGACAGCACAGGCATCTCACACACCACACTGCAACCCCAGCTTGTTTTAGTAATTATATCTCTCCATAATAAAATTAGATCTTAAAATCACTTTTACATTTGAGGACATTTATAAGATCAGGGTAGAAACACACATACAGACACACACACACACAAACACACACACACGATAGTCCCCTACAATGTTGGTGCTGTTTGAATTGTTTTATTCCTTTAAAAACATTTTAGTTTGGACCCAGGGATGCAGCTCAGGGGTAAATTATTTGTATGGTGTGTGCAAGGCTTTGTATGGGGAGAACAAAGTTTTTAGCTGTGTTACTTTTCATTTGGGAATATTTTTTTCTGTCTCAAAAATAATTTTCTGATAACATAAAACATGAAGAACTATTTAAGACACAATTCATTAGCAGCATGTTCCTTAGGAGCGAACACAGGAGGTAGTATGATCAGCCAGGGTGGACAATCTTGAACCTGACTCAGTGACTCAGTGAGGATGGACCTCCGGGGCCTGCTGTCAGACATGCGATGCTTGTGGTTTTCACTATCGTTGCTTTTTTTTTTTATATAAATCTATTATTGTAACCACTCTTTACAAATCAAAAGCAGACAAGAATTACATTTTCTAAAGTGTATTAGTATATGTGGCAGAAGCAACATTTTTTAAGCTATTGAAGGTTCGCCTCCTAGACTCCACATCTGGATAGGCTCTTTAGGAAACCATTCTTAACCTCTCATGAATGGCAGCATCCTCCGGGTGCAGCGTTCTGACTTCACAAACAAAGGTCTGTCTTATCTGCATGTGGTTGCAGGTTTGGCATCTATATTTAGAGGTGAGAAAGCTCAAAGCCCCATTCACATTTGTGGCATCATTAAGGCAAATAGTTTCACTGACCACTACTGACTCTATCTAAGGTATGCAGCAGGACACTGTGCTCCATCCTGGGACACATCTCTGGAAGGCCATGTTCATTTCTGGGTGTGATTGTGTGCGCCAAATTGTTAACAGGGGACAATCAAATTTCTGTGAGGTCAGGAAAACAGAGCTAGGGTAACAGTTCAAGCGGTAGAGCTTGCCTAGCGTGTGCAGGCCCTGGGTCAATCCCTCGCACTATATAAACCATACAGTGTGGGGCATACCTGTGATCTGAGCTCTTGGGAAGTAGAAACAGGAGGATCAGATGTCCATATAGATTTTGAACTGAACAGTGAGTTCAAGGCCACCCTGGATTACATGTGACCCTGTTGAGAAGAACGTGCCAAATGACGCATTGGTAAAGATTTTTATATTTAAACTTAAGGAGGAAAGCAATCTCCGACTTCCAGCCCAGCATACCAATTGTATCAAATAAATATCAAATGTTAAGCCCTGAAAGCATACATACAAGTAACATTATACAGAAAACTGCAGGTTGTATATATGTATTTAGGTGTGTGTGTGTGTGTGTGTGTGTGTGTGTGTGTGTGTATGTGTGTGTGTGGTGTATGTGTGACAACAATTAATAAAAAGAGACTATGAATTTGAACAAGAGCAAAGAGTGGTACATGGGAGGGTTTGAAAGAAGGAAAGGGAAAAGGAAAATGATATACTGTAATCTCAAAAATAAAATAATTAAAAATTATAAAAGGAAAAGTTCCCCCGGTTTCCCTGATACTGGAGCTATGGACAGTTGTGGGTGCTGGGAATGGGACCAACTTTCTCTGCAACAGCAGCCAATGCTCTTAGCCTCTGAGCCATCTGTTCCACCTCTGAGGCTAAACTCTTATTGATTTGTACAGACTTAAAGACGTTATGATGGAATGAGAGTCATTTAATATATATTTTTAAAAATCTATTCATGAAATAGTTACAAGTTTAACAACTATTGGCTATCTGGTTTCTAAATTTCCCACTGAAGGCAGTATGTTGTATTCTTTATCATATAAAGAGCATGAAAGTTTTATTGAAGTCCCATTTTCTGTGTGTCTATATCCAAATGATGCGCACAGCTGACATGGAAGGGCTTGTAGAAATCGTTTATTTTGAGGATGCTTTCAAATAGGTGTGTTTACTGACTTTTAAAACAATATGACTTTATAATGTATTGAACAGGTCGTATCTTACGGATTCATCATCTCCGGCTCCATTTTAAAGCCCCTCTTTAATAGATTTCAGTGTCATTTTTCCTCCTCAAACAAGTTATCTCTGATAAGGAATACCTATTAAGGTAAATAGAACATCCTGCACCTGAAAGGCGAACTCTGTCACAGTCAGTGGTTACAATGTGCATCTAAAAGACTAACTTAAAATACACCAGCGTGCTTGAAATCAGTCCTGAACAGGTGACTGGTCCCCCCATGAAATTTATGGGTTTGTCTCTGAGATACTCAGAAAAAAAAATCAATCTCAAAGCCTCACATTAGGTCTGCATGGTGTGATGTTGGGAAACCACAGTGGCCTTAAGAATTGTCCACTAGGGGTTTTGACATTCAGATTAAACAGTGAGGCGGAAGCTGCTTCTCTCAAGAAAGAATTTTAATAGTGCTGGGCCGTGTTCGCCTACTCGTTGGGGAATCTTTCAGTGTGCTGCAATTGCCGTGGAACCATCAGTCTAGCCTTCAGTTGGCAAACAGTGCTTTAATCCGCAGTAATACAGCTCAAAGGAATTTCTGGAAGAACAAAGAACATACGAACTAACTCAAATTTATTCCCAAATGTTAAGAAAAAAGTAGCTGACGCATGGGGAATGAAAGAAATTCTAGTTTTTGGTTCTTTTTGGAAATATGAAATAGTCTTGTTTTGAGCAAGCGCAATATATCTTCAAAACACAATTTATAAATTTATAGACACCATTTAATAAAATGCATTAGTAGAAACAGAATAGCAATATACACAAAAAGATTTTTAAAATCAGAGTGTCATATTTTAAGGCCAGAGAAAAGAATTTTAGCAAAACTGGAATCAAACAGTTTATCTTTTTGATTTATTGGTGGTGTTTTATGTGCTGTGTATTCAGTATAGGTGTATGTGCATGTGTGTGTGTGTGAGTATACACACATGTGCATGTATGGGTGCTCCTGTGTACACATGTGTGTGGGCTAAAGGTAGGTGTTGCTGTCTTTCTTTGATCACTCTCTAACACTTTGTGAATTTCTGAATTGTTCTTTTGGTGGGGGGGGTTGGTTTTTTGAGAGAGGGTTTCTCTGTGTAGTTTTGGTGCCTGCCCTGAAACTCACTCCGTAGACCAGGCTGGCCTTGAACTCATAGAGATCTACCTGCCTCTGCCTCCCAAGTGCTGGAATTAAAGGCGTATGCCACCACCATCCTTTAAACTTAAAGAAAATATGTATGGAGTTATGTTATACTATACATATGCGTTTGGAACCGTGTATGAAATATACACACACACATATTATGTTATCCATGGAGATGGTAGAGTGTAAAAAACTTAAAGCCAGTGCATAATCCCATGATGTTATTAATCAGATTAATTAGATATTAGCCCATAATTAGGGACTCCGAACTGCTTTCAAACAGTGAACTCTTCAGTTCAGTTTTCCCCTTACAATGATGAAGATGGAACATTGTCAAAAGTGATCGAATACAGCGGTCATTTTACTTACAGAAGCGGGTGGGTGGGCTGTTGCTAGGAGCTGCTCAGCCGCATGTCTGCCCTGGGACCTCTGGACTCCTATCCATCAGTTGCTACTTCAGAGAGGATTACTTTTACTTCTCTAAGTGATTTAAATGACTTCTCCAGATGTTTTATCTAGTCCCTGTTAATCAGTGAGGCTTTAAATATTGCTAGTTAATAATCTGAGAAAAGTAAGAGCAGGTTTGGAGAACCCACTCTTCCTAGAAATGAAGTGAATGAGCCAGGCTGTTTGAAGAGAGGTTGATGAGGGTGGAAATGAGATGCACAGGCATGTTCTCTGGGCCTGTGTTTTAAACAAATCTCACCTGTGGGTGAGCTTTAGCTCTCCATGCTAAGGCAATATTAATTTCCTATGATTTAAAACTATAAAGCTTCAGTGTGAACACTGGCCCGGTCATTTATTATCTAGCTACATATGTGTCTTCATTTTTGAATCTCTGCAAACAGAACAGTAAAACAGTCTTGGAACTTGACAGAGGTGAAGCAAGGCAGAGCTCTCAACGCAAGGCTGAGCCTCTCATCTCACACTGTCCCGTCCACGGAAGGTCTTTCTGGGACAAGTTTATTCTACCATGAAGCGAACTTGCAAACACTTGACATTTGATCTCACAGAAGCTCTCTGAGGGCCATGGAGATCTTCAGCAGTCTTGCATTGGAAACAAAAGGGATCAGATGAGGAGGCTGAACAGAGACCCGTGGCCCCAGGGAAGGATACGGTCAGTGCCAGGAAACAGCACTGTGCCTTTGACCATCTCTCCCATGATGCACCCTACCGACCACATGTCAACTGGAAACAAAGATGAAATGAATATAAACAAGAACACGGAAATAGATCCATACATAAATAAAACATCAAGGCCGCTCACACCATAGACTTATTGTCTGAACTTCCCTGACTGAGGCAGAGGCTGCTTCCTGACCAGGAGGCCTCTGAGATAGAAAGGGGACTCGCACAAAACACCCAGCCGCTTCTGCTACATAGCTGAACCAGCAAAGCCATCTGAAGCTACTGGTGTCTGATTATATTACTTTGCAATTATAATTCAATGCTTTCTCTCATTTCTGATTTAAAAGATCTAATTTGCATTCATCTGCTGGAATCTGAGTGATTTGTATTGAAAATTATCCTAGGCTGTGTTAATATGGGAGACACGTGAATCAATTTCATTTTTATTCTTTTATGTGCCATCTCTGAAAAAGGAGAGGAAGAAAAGCTAGCAGCTAGCATCCCAAAAGAAAATTTCTTTTATAAAAGGCATTTATGCTTGTTTATAAATATGAATAAGTTTCCAGAAGCAGAAATGCCTGTTGGAGGGTGAGTGTTTTGGAAATGAGGGCTCCATCATTGAACCCCATCAAAGGAGCAATTTCTAAGCTGGAAGTCTCGTCGTCTTCCATAAATACGGCTTTTGTAGTGCTGAACGCGCTGGCTGTTCAAACACGGCTGTTCGACATTAAATAAACAAGATTAAAGAGCAAACGCTTCTGAGACTGAAAATCAAAGGAAACCTGGAATGTCAGGGTCAATTACAATGGTCCCCTGCTACCGCCAGTTATCATCCAGAACTGAGACTGGGAAGGCAGGCAAGGGCACAGGGAGGGGAGGATGCAGAAGGGCTAGGAAAAAGGAAAACACCCTCCCTCGTGGGGCTGCACCCACTTACTCTTAGGGAAAGTCAGAGACAAGCAAGCAGACACTGGAAGGGACAGAGTGGGGGGAAATGGAGCAAACGGGGGAGGGTGGAACAGCAGCACCTCGTGGCTTTGTTCCACTCAGGCTTCAAATTACATTCAGTAATTTGGCAGTGTCCTGAAGGAGGCCCCTGGAGATTCTTTCATTGTGAAATCTCACTGGGGCAAAACCCAAGGTGTCCATTGCTTAGTTCCTAAACCCAGGGGAGCCTATGTGTTTGCTTCCTTTTCAGGAAAACAAGTGCCATGCAAGCTATCAGGGAAAGACAGAGCAAATGGCTGTGTGTCCAACATGATGAGTTAGCAGCATCTGTTTTCTCGGCCTCACAAGAGGCTGCTGCGCTCAGAATCTTTGAGGAAAGAAAGGAAAAAAAAAAGGAACAGCTCTGGAAAAGTGTTTTATTTTTAAATTGCTCAAGTATTTTTATCACTCTGTCCCAAAGTGACCTGTCTATGAATGGTGTGTGGTGTGAGTGCAAGTTTGAGTGTATAGTGTGTGTAGTGTGTGGATGTATCTATATACTATGGACGTGGTAAGTATACTGTGTGTATAGCATGTATGTGTAATTTGCACATTTCTGAGTACATATAATGGAGTGTGAATGTCTGTGTCCTGTGTAGTGTGTGTGTTTGTAGTATGTGTCATGTGTATGTGCAGTATGTTTGTATAATGTGTGTAAGTGTGTGAATGTGTATGGTATAGGAGGGTTAAAGAAGAAAGGCAGGTAATTAAACCACAGCCGTGTGATGTCCTGCGTGTCTGTAAATGTTTGGAAAAGGCTTCCTGCCAAACAGTTATCTAGACTTTGATGTATCTGTTTCTCTTTCCCATATGGGGGTGGTTTCTACAGTCCCTCTGGAAGATATGTCTACAGCCCCCTCTGACAGATATGCCTACAGCCCCTCTGACAGATATGTCTACAGCACCTCTTGCAGATGGGATGCCTACAATCCCTCTGGAAGATATGTCTACACCCTTCTTTCTGCTTCAGACTAACTCCGCCACTTTACTGTTATGTGACCTTGACCAACTTCACCTCTCTAGATGTTATTTTTATCCTCTAAAATGTCAGTAATAAAAAGCATTTATTGTGTAGAATTTTAAAGATTTCAATAGTGTATTTCTGGTAAAGCCCTTTCCATGTTGCCTGGTGACGGTAAGTTCTCAATAAACTAGCTTTATATTGTCATATAACACACATGTACATTGTATTATATATAGAAACTAAATACATAAAAATATGTTTCTAGTTACATAATTTATATTAAAATACGATATATTTTTTTATAGTTTTGTTTGTTTGTTTAAAATGAGTGAATCTAACTGCCCACTAGGTAGCCCACTTCACTGCTGAAGCCACTTAGAAAGGAACACTACATATCAAGTCACCAGTGGCTCCGTGGAACGTCTCCTAGTCTCTAAGCCAATTCTCAACCTGTGAGTCAAGACTCCTTGGGAGTTCAATGATCCTTTTACAAGAATCACATATCAGATAACTTGCATATCAGCTGCTTACATTACAATTCATAACAGTAGCAAAATTACAGTTATGAAGTAGCAACAAATACAATTTTATGGTTGGGGTCACTGCTACATGAGGAAATGTATTAAAGGGTTCCAGAATTAGGAAGGCTGAGAGCCACTGCAATAAGCAATGACTCTATTTCCACATTAAAAAGAAAATCTGAGAATATGGAAGTGTGATGTAATGCTGAGTCACTGCTCTCCTAAAACTGACCAGTTTTACCTTTTAGAATAAAATCTTGTGGTATCTATGTGTATATATGTGTATAAAAATATATCCCATAATATCAGCTGTCAGTATGGAAACAAGGTCCCTATGTTGCTTTCCTCTCAATGGGCAGTTATTGGCTTAATTGCTAATATATTACCAACTGGTATGAATCTCCATTCTCTCTCTGTCTGTGTGTGTGCATGTACGTGTGTGTGTGTGCATATACGTGTGTGTGTGTGTACATGTACGTGTGTGTGTGTGCATGTACGTGTGTGCATGTACGTGTGTATGTGCCTGCTTGTGTACATCTGCATTGCACAGGCAGAGAGCCAAAATATTTGCAACTGCAAATATTCAGATGTGTCGCTTCGTTTAAAAGAAACTTTGAGCATTTTCAGGTGTTGTTAAAATATAGTCATCGATTTTCTGAGAACATCTGAAGTTTTTGACGGAAGCAAGCTGATTCTAAATTCTTACTTCTTCTTTTTAAACGCCATCTTCCATTCAGCCTGAAGAGAGAAGCCCTGATGACAACTCTACACTCTTCTAACCATGATTAAATAGCTCTGGGGCTGTGCGAGTGCCACGGTTTGGATCTTCTGCATCACCTAAAATACCAGGGCTTGAGCAGAGTTCTCACCTTCTTTGTGTTATGACCCTTTAATCAAGTTCCTCATGTTGCAGTGACCCTCAACCCTAAAGTTAATTTTGTTGTGACTTTATAACTAATTTTGCTACTGTTGTGAACTGTAATGTAAATATCTGTGTTTTCTGATGGTCTTAGGTGACCCCTATGCAAGGGTCATTTGTGGGCCCATATTTCATACAAGGTATTTACAGGCAGGCATCCTGGCCATGCTTAATTTCCAGGGCAGCTGCAGACCTGCCACAAGCTAGCCACATGACAAAGGCCAGGAGGTATGGCTCCTTCCCCTTTATTATGATGTAGATCGCCTGGGAAGAAGCGTTGATTCCAAAGCTGGCGAATTAAGTTGCAGGTGTTTTCAGTAGCCCTGCGTCCCCGGAAAAGGAATATTAATGAGTATTCCACCTTGGTTTACCTGGGGGATAAGAGGTGTTTTGTATAATAAATGCGGGTAGATCTTCAGGAATGAATGAAGCCTGAGATGCCCTTCCGAGAGGACTGTGTGAACTGTGTCTCGTTATTTTCTTGCACCTCTGTACCAATACACTTAGGGTAAAGTAATAGTTTCTATGTTGGGGCCATGGACCCCGACATAATGGCACCAGCAATGTGGTGCTGACCACTGAACCTCAAGAAAAGCCGGACAAAGGACAAGAAGCACGAGAGAGAACGTGGTGCTGACCACTGAACCCCGAGAGAGGCAACATGGATGAACCCCAAGAAGCAACGTGAATGAACCTCAAGCAAGAGGCCAACGTGGATGAAGACCATGAGGACTGACTGCTGAATCCCAAGAAACGCTGGACAAACAACAGAAGGATGGAGGAGAACGTGAGACTGATCCGCAAATCCCAAAAAACAAGGAAGAGATGACCAGATGTGAGGAACCCGCGAGAAAAAAATTGGTGGATCTGATGAAAACCAGGCGAGATGTCTTTCAGAGCATTTGGTTCGATGCATTCAGCAGAAGGACAGCAGACCTGAGGACAGTAGCTGATAACCACCCAGCAGGAGAAACGGAATAAGAACAGCTTGAGGAGGAACCGGAATCCAGCTTTCCCAGCCCCCACAGAGAGGAGCACCTGAGTGAGACCTTCAGCCGCCACCACTCTACACTGCAGGGTGCCTGCCTTTCTGCCTCCAGAGACTTCAAAGAAATCCTGCTAAGATGACCTTGACTACGATGTCTGCAGCCTGCAGTGGTTTGAACCTGTTTGCTTCAGAAATGAGATGCAGACTGAACATTTGAATGTTCTCAGTTTCTGGGACACAGAACTCATTTTGATTAAAATATTAAACCTAAGAACTAAGACCTAAGCTTTCCCCTTAGGGAAAGAGAGACACAAAATAATGACTAAAACCCCTCTTCACTTAAGAAGAGGGCAGACTAATGGCTTAACAGCTGCTCAGAGACTAAAAGTGGTATTTGATAACAGCAGATGGTATTATACTCTTACTGGTAATGACCTGATATTTACAACTGCATATAAGATGATGAGAAAAAGTTTGGTATTGACGAATGGTGCTAAAAAGTTGGTACTGACCGAAAAGAAATTAAAAAAAAAAAGGTTGGTACTGACTGATAAAATATACAATTATGATACAGAAAAAGATAATTGGAGAGTCAGTACTGACCGACAATATAAGCTATGATATAGAAAAAGATAATTGGAGATTTGGTGTTGACCGATGATGCAAAAAAATTATGATTTTGACTTGTTGCTATTGGCAATTACTGAAAAGAGGTTGTGACACGGTGAATGTTGGGAGTTGATGCATATGCTGAGAATGTTAGATCTAAGTGATGCTCTGAACCAGCGGAAGAAACATTTTCAACTAGGGCGATTCTACTCTCCTTTAATATAGGAAACTATAGCCATTGGGAGCATAATTATTCATGAAGCAATATGATTTATCCTGACAAAAGGTGGCTATTGAGACACAGGGCCTGAAAATATATTTCTCTCCACTAATCCCTTTTCTTTACAGAGACCAGCAGTCAATGACGGGTTTAAAGCTTCTTTCTCAGATGCCTAAGAAAGGAGCTGGCATGTGTCAATGCCTGTTTCCGAAGATGGGAAAATTTGGGTAAAAGAAGAGGACTCTGTCCAAAACAGGCATGATCTGTCTGTCCTGTTGCAGAAGCACAGGGGTTATTAAAATTTAATCAGAGAGAGTGAATTGTGGGCCCATATTTCATACAAGGTATTTACAGGCAGGCATCCTGGCCATGCTTAATTTCCAGGGCAGCTGCAGACCTGCCACAAGCTAGCCACATGACAAAGGCCAGGAGGTATGGCTCCTTGATGAGTATTCCACCTTGGTTTACCTGGGGGATAAGAGGTGTTTTGTGTAATAAACGTGGGTAGATCTTCAGGGATGAATGAAGCCTGAGATGCCCTTCCAAGATGACTGTGTGAACTGTGTCTTATTATTTTCTCGCACCTCCGTACCAAAACACTTAGGATAAAGTAATAGTTTCTATGTTGGGGCCACAGACCCCAACAGTCATTCAACCCCAAAGGGGCCAGGTTGAGAGCCACCGTGCTAAAGGCTCAGTGACCAGCCTGTGGAGCTTTGTGGGAGGAAGTTCAGCCACTGGAGTCAAACCCTTAAAAGTATAGAGGTATGTTGCCTCTGCCTCTCTCTTTCCTCCTCCCTCCTTCACGAACTGAAATATGTGAAATTGTGTGTTCAGATATCCTCTTCCTTTTGTGAGCTATGGCCTGGTGTTCTGTCACCACAATAAGGAGGTAACCAACACAGATGCCACTCAGAAAGTTGAAAATATGTCCAGTTTTGAGACGATGTAACTGTTGTACCACAACCTCTGAACCTGTTCTGCTTTATACTTTAGCACACTGAACTGAATTGTCACTCAGTTTAGAATTCAGACAACGTTCTTCATAAAGTTTCTTCCAGTGAACTTCAAAGGATGACAGAAAGAGCTAATAGTTTTAAAATCATGACATTTCTCTGAAAATCTTATGTTTTGAAAATTAATTATAAGTCCTTAAAAAGCACAATGTTTTAAAAACCAAAGTAGAACTATAAAAAAGCACTAATGTCCACATGTTCTTCCTGTGTAAGACATACACACAGCAATTCCTGAGACACACTGTAAAACACTCCAGTGCCAGAGACTCAGAGGAACACTTGTCCTTGCTCCATCCATCTAACCATTCCCTTCACACCTCCAGAGATATGACGCTCTCACATCTCACATACACAAAAGCTACATAAAAGACTAGGAAGAAAACTAGTGGTGAAAATAAATCTAAACAGTTTCAAATAAAGAATGTATCTCATTCTTAAAAATGTGATTATGATTACCACATTTACAAAGATGAGAGAATGACGACAAAAATGCATATTACAAATTTAAGGCCAACATTTCATGCTGTTGGAGATAAACTTGTATTATCTTAAGGACAAGGATGGGATAGTTTAATAGCATAATATTTTATAATAGTATTATAAAATAATATGGGAATTATAAACTTATTGGGAAGTAAGTCCTGTTTCAGTAAGAAGAGTGACTATCCACGCATGACATGGATATGACAGCCATGACCTCCAGTTTCAACCCATTTTACATTGACTGTCCCCAGTTCTCCTGTGCAAACTTTAAATAAGACAATGTCCTTTTAATATGAACATATTTTCTTTGCCTGTCTCATTGTGTGAGAAGCCATTCTCTTGCCCCTAATACCATGTCTCCCTAGCAAGGTCTTCTGCCTGCTGTCTTCTTTTCAGCTAACATTTCTTATGTTTACAGGAAGAAAGGCAAGAAGGGTGTTTATCTTACTGTCTGCTTGATATCTAGAATTTTGAAATGCGTACCATGTACTAAGGTCTCACAGAAACTAAGTCCAGAAAACTCTGGTCAAGAACTATAGACAAAGAACCACTATGGGTTCCTCATTCAAAGAAGAGCCTTCCATTTGAAATATAAAATTAAAAAATATGCTAGAAAAAACATGTCTAAAAGAAGCAGGATTCCCAACGGGACTGGCACACATGCGAACTCACAGAGACTGTGGCAGCAGGGACAGAGCTTGGACAGCCCAAGCCAGATGGGGTCCCAGCTCTGAGAGGGGAAGTGGACAGGGGACCCCGTCTCTAACAAAGAAGCTATCTCCAATTGAGATCTGCCCACAAAAGAAAAATTGGTTTTCTCCAGTTGAGCCTCCCTGGGGATGCCAGCCACACCGAAGGGCCGGGAACATGTCCAGCAGAAGACGCCAGCATAAAGCGAGTTCACAGGCATTTTGGGGGATTTTCTTTTTATCTCATATCACTTTGTTTGGGCAATTTTTATCTTACTGATCTTTTGTTAGTATGTTATAGTTTCAGAATTTGTGTTTTCGTGAGTTTTGCTTCTGTGTGTGTGTCTGTCTGTCCGTGTGTGTGTCTGTTTATGTGTGCATGCCTGTTTGTATGTGTGCGTGTCTGTATGTCTGTGTATGTACATGTCTGGGTGTGTTTTTCTCACGCCTTCTCTTTCTCAAGTCTCCTCTGGTTTTTCCAGGGTTTTTTGTTTGTTTTTGTTTGTTTGCTTGGGTGGTTTTGCCTGTTTGCTTTCTAAAGAGAGAGAAAAAGAAAATGTTGAGCTGAATGGGTGCAGAGGTGAGGAGGACCTGGGAAAGGTAAGGGAGAGGAAAAGGTGATCAGAATATATTGTATGAAAAAAAATTTCAATAGAAAAAAAAGAAACAGACTTTAAAAAGGCTCATTAAAAGGCAACGGGTGCCGTGGTAGTCTCTGTGATCCAGAAGACAGTGCAGGGGTGCAGTAAGAGTCTCTGGGGACCAGAGGACAGTGCAGGGGTGCAGTAAGAGTCTCTGGGGTCCAGAGGACAGTGCAGGGGTGCAGTAAGAGTCTCTGGGGTCCAGAGGACAGTGCAGGGGTGCTGTGGGAGTCTCTGGGATGCAGAGGACAGTGTAGGGGTGCAGTGGGAGTCTCAGGGTCCAGAGGACAGTGCAGGGGTGCAGTGGAGTCGCTGGGGTCCAGAGGACAGTGCAGGGGTGCAATGGGAGTCTCTGGGGTCCAGAAGACAGTGCAGGGGTGCAGTGGAGTCTCTGGGATCCAGAGGACAGTGCAGAGGTGCAGCGGAGTCTCTGGGGTCCAGAGGACAGTGCAGGGGTGCTGTGGGAGTCTCTGGGACCCAGAAGACAGTGTAGGGGTGCAATGGAGTCTCTGGGACCCCTAAGACAGTGCTGCCAGGCTGAGGCCTGGGGTGAATGCACAAAGGCAGGGACTGAACAGGATTTTGGGAAAACTTCTAACCAAGCAACCTGAAGTTGCTTCACTATGAACTTCCTGGAAGAAATAAAATTCACATGGAAGGCATAAGGTCCTGTTCTCTGTACTCTGTAAACAGCATGTGTGTGTGTATGTGCATGTATGTATGTATATACAAAGGAATTTATTTTCATCATAAAACTATAGTGAAAATTGAATGAGTTAATGCACAATATAAAAATGAGTTAGAAATATTTAAATATTATAATAATTAACAAATTAATCAATGGAAAGCAAATAAGACTGTTTATGTAAACGTTCTCTGTACATGTGTGTGCACATTCATGTGTACATGGGTGGGCAGGTGCATATGCCTATGCTTGAGCACGCACATGAAGCCAAAGGACAATTTCCGGCAGCATTCCTCAGGCTTTACCCACCATTCGCTGAGGCAGGGTCTCTCACTAGCCTGGAGTCTGCCAGATAGGCTAGACTGGCCAGCCCGGGATCCCCATGGATCTGCCTGAATTTACGTCCCCGGGGCGGTATTACAGAAATGTCCAGCAATGCCTTGTCTCTTAGGTGTGTTCTCACAACTGAACTCATGTTTCTGTGCTTACAAGGCAAATACTTTATCAAATGAGCCCTCTCCCTGGCACTCTGTGGTTTTTTATGTTTAAAATCGCATATCTTTGCTAACATTCTCATTCACTAGTGAGTAAACTACCCTGTGATGGCATCGGGAAAATGCAAAGGCATTTTAATGTTTTTGCTTTACACACAGAAATAAAAGTTCTGTGAGAGGTGAGAAATAATATTGAATATAGACTATTGCATCATTTTCCAGTCAAAATAATTTGATTCTCTTATTAATATTAATTAATTTATACATATTTTAATATTTCTAAGTAGCAGAGCCTACAGATGAACTAGTCAAGGTCTCAATTAACATATACTAAACTTCGATATTACTTACAGCAAATCCTAGAATTATTTCAATTACACTAACATATTGTCATGGCTATTCTCTGAGGAAACCACCACATCCTTGTGCCTGACCTTTGTAGTTTAGTGAGTCACCTCAATGGCCTGATCTTGCTCTAAGGACAGTAGGAAATCCTCGTCAGAAAGTGACAGTGTTGTAGGCTTGCATCACACAGGACAGTTAGCTTGGCTGTGTTCTGTGTAGTAACCATTCGCAATAAAGGCATACCACACAACCACCCGCTACAGTCTACACTCTCTGCATTAGAGACTAAACTGCGGTCACATGTGACAGGATGCAGATTTTATCTACTGACTTTTGCACAGGTTTATTTCAAGTTCGAAAATCTTTCAGGGCTTTGCCTTTTTTTTTCTAAAACAAATAAAAATAAAGACAAAGCCCCAAAAGATTTTTTTTTGAAAAACAGAATATCATCATTGATGTGATTATCTCCGTTTTGCTGAAGGATCAATTTAGATTTTCAAAGTTTCAGTTTATTCTAATTGTGTTAGCTGTTGAGTTTCAACAGTCAAGGCAGAAGTGCAACCCTGAGAAGAAGTGGGAAGCTACATTACAGCTCACGGAGTGTCCTTGCTCTGTGGAAAAAGGGACCTAGAACAGCCATGTCCCACGCTGATGAGAAATCCTGGCCTGTCTCCATGAGTAGGCAACCCACAAACTACAACTCCATTCTGAGTAGTGATGGAGATGTCTCTGTTTTTAATGTATTTTTCTCCAAAGGCAAAAACAAGGAATAGTTCCTGCTCATGAGTAAGATCAGCACACTGACATGTGAATATGGATTATAATGTTCAGCCACACTGGTTATATAAATGGCCCCCAAACTACAGATAACTGACATGATGTAAAAAAAAATTCTCAATTCACATGTGAACTGTGCCTATGGACAAAGGCACATGAGGCCAATAAGTATGTAAAATGGATTATAGACAGAAGGATATCACAGAGTTTCCTCACCCTCTAGACCAGCACTGTCCAATAAAAAAGACAATAGCCCCAAGTGCAAATTTTGCACACAATTTAAAATGTGCTCATATTAACAATAGAAAAGAATAGGAAGGAACAGGTAAGATCAATTTTATCAATATATGTTTTACCTCAGTACATTCAAAGTTCTGTCACTTAGCCTGTATTTGATATGAGCTCATCACTGGTTCATTTCACATGCTTTGCGTATCTTTAGATAGTGGTAAGCATTGTGTTCAGTCAGCGCTTGTAATTCAATCTCTAATTTCAAGTGCTGAGGAGTAACGTATTGCCCAGGGTCTTTGCCACTGAAGGGCTAGAAGAGACTAGCACTTGGCATTAATGCCGGGACTCAGCAAATATCATGCCGATGTCCTGCAGAAAGCATGAATGCCCATTTGCTATTAGCTTCTTATCGAGTCATAGTTTTTGAACTGTAAAACCTTTCTTTTTATGTTGAAATAAAATTGTAATCTTTCTTACATAATAAAGGGATTACTTAATAGAACTTTCTCAAATAAAATGAGTAATAATCTGCCATGTTTCTTGTTGACAAAATCCAAAACCTCTTATCTAACAGTTCTTATGAGTTAACACTGTACTGTTATTGAAGATATTGGTTAATGTCGACCATAATTGGCACTGGCATTCATTAGCAAGCTGTTGTGCATTTATCAAAGGATGTTCTCCTGATAATATGTGAAGTTTATTTCCTACATGTCATAGACACAAATGTGTCCTTTTACTAGAGAGTAAACCTCTGGTCACTGAAGAAACTCTTCTGCTTCTGTAATGCTCATTTCCTCACAGTTCCCTCAGAAACTTAGCTGGAAAATCAACGCCCTAATCTTCATGTGTGCAGGTGCAGGTGGAGGTCAGAGGTCATTGTCAGGTGTGGCCCTCAGTCACACTCCTCCTTGGGTTTTCAGTCAGGAGACCTGGAGCTCTCTGATTTGGCTAGGCTGGCTGGCAGGAAGGTCTGCCCCCGCCTCTGCAGTTACAGACGTGTGCTTCTGCACTGGGCTTTCACAAGCATGCTGGGGATCTGAACTCAGGTTCTCACTCCTATGCAGTAGGCACTCCCACTGAGCCCCATGATTACCATTTATGTACCAAAGTTCAACATCTCAAACCCAAGCAACTGAAGCCCTATTAAAGTCACCTGCCCTCTGTTCACTTGATTAATAGTTAGGATTTCTAAGGGTGAAGGTTCACGCTTTACTGAGGCCATGCATGCTGCAGCGGCCTAGCAAAACCTGTCTACGTATGGGTCCATAGACTAAAGGTTGAATGTCAGGGAGAGTAAGTAAGGAAATCATACTCGAATGTTGTGGATCATATATAGCTTTAGGAAGAAGATGGGAAATGACTTGGAAATGGTGAGCTTTTTTTGCTAATTATGTTGTTGTTGCTGTTTTGTTTGTTTTTCATTTAGAGTCTGGTAGTATCCATTCATTCTGAGAAACAAGGTTCCTATTTTGGCTTCTAGAAAAGAAAGTGGTTTAAGAAGAAAAAGTCTATTGGAAAATTAATTAGTAGAAGTCATTGTGGCAGGCATCTGCAGTGCTGGTGAGGGTAGAGAAATCAGCACTTCGTTGTGAGAAGCGCTCCACTTACCCAACTTCCTGCTTCTGTCTTTCCTCTGCTGGGAAAATCAGTACGAGTTTAAAGGGAGAGAAACGGAAACAGGTGAAGCCAAAGGTACAAGGATACAGTCCCTTCCGGGAAAGAGGATTTTGTGGCGGACCATTTCTCCCATGATGCATCCCACAGACCATATGTCCACTAGAACAGGAGAGAGGGCGTGAAGACAGAGGAGGAAAGCAAGGTTAACTGAGGTCACGGGCTCTGGGGACTGGAAGATAAGACTCTCACATTCCACCTTACGTGGCTGAATGTGAGTTAAAATCCACATTGTGTTATCACGCAGGCTCTACAGTGAGTGCTCATGTGTAAAACAGAGGGCTCTATGGATGCCCAAACTGCATCTCGATTGACAGGAGTTGGCGGTGTCATGGACAGGAAGAGAACACTCACTAAATCAACAGTATCTCCAGGCAGGCGTCAACTAAAGGTCTCGGAGATGGCTTTGATAGCATTTGCTAGATTCATCCGTGTAGGGTGACTGTGTTCACTTCCCGTTTTGTTGAATTGTGTACAGTGGGCAGCAAGAGAACACCCTTTGTCCCAAATAAAAGTTCATTCAACCAAATCTGAGAGACTAGGAAATGGTTGGTGAGCTTTGTGGTGAGGAGCTGTAATTCCCGTGTTACAGGGTTGATTTTCCACTCAGAAATTATTCTTTAAGATAAACATCAATTCTGACTTCTATCTGAAATATTTTGAGAAAAACTGATAAATTAGCATATGCACAAAGTGGATGTTGAAAAGTGAAAATGCAAAAAAGGTGTTAAGACTTAAGTGCATGTGTTTATGTCCTGATCATCCTGTTTGTTAATCAGCACTCTCCTATGGACTTTAAGTCTCTTGCTGTTTCACATTTATCAATGCCAAGGGGATTTTGAAACAAAAACATTAGGCAGAGTTGCTCCAAGGGGTGGAAGGCAGGGTGAGGTGCACAGGAGGGGCATGCCTGAAGCAAGGACAAGCTGCTTTTGTCTTCTGCATGATAACCACCCTCAGCTGAGCCAGAGCACAGCACAAGGGTATGAGGCACACCTCCATGCACAGAAATAAAGGCTTTTCATTGCTCTGCAGACCTTTCAAATAAGAAAGGAACAGGATTGATTACACTCTGTGTGACAAAGATCTAAATACACAGAGCAGGCAAACTCAGACTTCCAGGCTCTGTCCATCCTTATCCCTCCTAATTTTTGTAAGACACAGTAATCATACTTAAGGATATTTGCTACATGCATACTGCGTGTAATGATCAAATCAGGGTAATCAGCATATCCCAAACCTCAAACATTTATCAGTGCCTTGGCTTGGGTCATTCCAACTCTTCCCCTTAAAATATACAATACATTATTGGTAACTCTGGTCCTCAATTCTTGACTTCTCTCTAACTGAACCTCCTTGGGTTTCACTCGGGAGGAGGACGGCTCTATTAACATAAGTCAGAAGGTGACACAGCTCTGACAGTGGCTGTCCAAGTGAACCTGGCCTGCTTCAGGGCTGACTGTCCCTTCGTTGCATACAAAGACAGCAATATAACAGCGTCCTCTAGACTGGAAGTATGCAAATCATTGATCTTAACTTCAATGGCTCACAAATGCCCTCTGTGGGAATTATACTCAAAAACGCCATAGTAGTTGTTTTGATAAAAAATGTGTGAAAATAGATCGCTAGGGATTAAACATATAAACCATAAAAACTGGTATTCAGGGCACATATACAAATCTAACTTCTCAGTATATTCGATATGGTTTTTAACACAGTTCTTTGTATTAGGTAATCCAGACACAATGATAGATCACAAGGCTTTCTAAGATGTACTTTATAACCCTCTATTTTAATCAATCAAAATTCAATTTGAATTTCAAATATTTTTCTGTGTCTTTTTTCAACATGTTCATATACATTCGACCGACTTTCTTGTCAAAGAATAATGTAAAATTTAATGGTTTTTCCTTTATATGGTCTCTTGAATTTATTAAGATTTACTAGATAGTACTACCCTAAATTTTACTTACAGAAGATTTGACATAAGAACGAGAAGGTTATAGTTTAAACGATGCTAACTTGACTTGATCCAAGATTCTGTCATCTCTTTGTACGTCTTTCCTGAGGACCAGAGCTATTAACCTGAGATTTTACACAAAAGCCAAGAGTCGGGCTACACCACTACGCAGTTAGCAGTGAATTCTCCCTCTCCGAGGCCTGCGTGCCAATCAGCAGCCACTTGACTGCGTAATCATGCTCTATTTGCAAGTCTTTTCCGCTATCACATTTTAGAGTTCCTGCAACCAAGCCTGCCTCCCAGAAGCACCCCTCCATATCCTTCACGCCCCATCCCCCCACTGGTGTCTACGAGAACTGTCTGAATATGAAGAGCTGGCAAGCTCCTCTTCAAAAGAATTCATCTACGTTACAACAACAAGCCTCTCAGGCATCTAAAGCATGAAGCCTGCTTTGCTCTTCCGGAAACATCCCTACCGTTCTCCTTGTAGCCCATTCCCAGGATGACCTCAGGGGCTCTGTAATATCGTGTCACCACATACGGCGTCATCATGAAGCTTGTGCCCGCCGTCCTGGCCAGTCCGAAGTCAAGGATTTTCAGTGTGCAATCAGACTTGACTACTATGTTACTGGGTTTTAAGTCCTGAGGACAGAAACGGGGAAGAACGTGAAAGTGAGTGTCTACAGGGACCACAGTTTCTTTCCTAATGCTACACAGGGCAGCCTTGCAACAGACAGCCTGCCCGCGGGACCCCATGTGAAGCACAGGACCACTGTGACACATCACAGGGAGTTTTAGATTTCTAAAAAAGTGTCCTTATAAAATATTTTAAGCTCAGAAGAAGACTTTACTGTTATTTTTATTATTTAGGCTCACATTGGGGAAAAGTCTTGGTGAAAATAACATGTCATTTCTTGTCATCTCTTAGGTTTCTCTTTAGAACAATATAAACCTTTAAGGGCAAATGTCATTTCTAGGCCTGAAAGGGGAATACATAGTGGTAGCTGCCTTTATATTTTCAGAAAGAAAGTGGAAATGAGCTGTACTATTTCAGCTACTCCTCCGACTTCGATTGTCAATGGTCTAGTAAAAACGAGACTCTTCAGAAGTTGACTTTCAGTGAGCAAAAATATAAACTCAAATTCTCCTAAAGCACAGAGAAGTCATCAGTCAGTCAGGCACTAATTCTCCCTGAGAAAACGATTCAAAGCTGGTTTGTTGTTTTGTTTCCTGTTCTCCAGTAGCCAGTACACTGCAGTTCTAGATCAAGTGATCTTACCCTGTGGATAATTCCAGCGGAGTGGAGATGCTTGATGCCACACAACATCTGGTACAGCAAATAGGACATCCGCTCGTGGTCTAATTCCATCTGAATCACCTGACACAAGTTGGCATCCATCAGTTCCATCACTAAGTAACTAGAAGGCAAATCCACAACCTTAGTTCCAGAAGAGAGGTCTAGCATGACCTTCCAACACTGCTGGAATCCTGTACTTCGTCTACGTTTATTGAACTTCCAGACTCTGTGATTGCTTGCGGGAAGATGGGAAACTTCCAAGTATACCATGATTGACAGCTGCAGCAGACAGCAGCATCACTAATTAGTATGTGGTTCATGGCCATCTGTTCTCTCACCTTTATTGATCGTACTTTCCCCTATATTTCCCTAACGCTCTCCTAAGTATTACGATAACAAACGAGGGAAGGAATCAGGACAGGCGTTTCTAAAGTGTGCTGCAGCTGTGGAAGAAGAAACTGTGCCCTGGAATAACTGCCCCTCAGTCAGTTTGTCACTGACTATCTAGACAGAGTCATTTTACACAAAATTAAAGGCCCTGCAAAGACAGGTGAAAAAGAACAAAGAAAATTGCAGTGTGTCCTTTGATAATGTTTCTCAAAAGGAACTGACCCGTACTGGAAATCTCACAGAAACAATGGGCAAATAATTAATATGGCTTTCTTACTTTCCTGATACTCCAAGAATATGGAACAACAAACCATATGGGCCAAAGAGGAGGTCACACCACCCCGGAATCTTCACTGCATACTGCTGCCTCCTTCCCTGGGTCCTGTCCCTTAGGTCTCTTTGATCTTTGCAAGGAATTTCATCCTTTTTGTTTCTATTGCTATTACTTTTGCCATTCCCCTGGAGTTATTTGCGTGCGGGTGGGGCTCAACCTTCCTTCATTGCTTTTGTTGTTTTATTACTTACACGTCTTGGAACTCCTCCAGCGTTTTCTGGGGTGTGAAAACATTTAATAAGCTAATAATCTGGAAGACAGAGCATGAAAGAGACAAAGAAAAGAAATAAGGCAGAAAGTTAATTATTTTTAAAGCATGAGTGTGTTTATTCCCAGTGTAAGAGACTCAATAAAGAAAGCCATGATGGAAACAGAAAAGATGGGAAAATCTCCTGGATGGCTTCATAGGGCAGAAAAGTGGGATCAGAGAGCACATAAAACCTGTCTGAAGGCTAGTAATGAAATTATAAGGTTAATTCAAAGCCAGGGTCAAGCTAGACAAGACCTATGCATTGTATTGCTTCTTGTGGCTCCGTGATCACACTGCGAGGTGGTGAATCCACAAAGGGCAAAGACACCAAGAAGAGAAAGATGAGGAAATCCTCACCAAAACCTTGAAGGGACCATTGTTCCTCCAAATGCAAAAGTCACATCATGATTAAATTCTGCCTCAACCAATATCCCAGTGCTGGGGATGGGGAGGTGCACTGTGCACTATATTCATGATAACTTGGCGAAATTCAGTCCTAACCATTTACTCTCTTATTTCAGCGATTTGGGGAAATTATATGATAAAGTAAATCAATCTAAAAAACCATGTTCATCTCAATCCCACATAAATTATATGTATGAATAACCACATATGTCTTCCCATTTAAATATTATACATCGACGTGTCAGTGGAAATGAAAATATAAACAAATGAGGATATTCTACTTAAAATGCAGATGTGACTAGAAATCTACTTTACAAAAATCTTAGCTTGATATTTAAACAACTTCAGGGCACAAATAAATTCAATGGCTTTTCATAAAGTTAGTAAGTGGCACTTGAACATATAAAGTCATCTAAATATCTAAACAACACAATTCTATTTTTTTTTTGTTTGTTTTTCTAGATAGGGTTTCTCTGTAGCTTTGGAGCCCTTCCTGGAACTAGCTCTTGTAGATCAGGCTGGCCTCGAACTCACAAAGATCCACCTGCCTCTGCCTTCCGAGTGCTGGGATTAAAGGCGTGCACTACCAACGCCTGGCATAATAGCACAATTCTAAATAACTGAAAAATGTGCCATTCGTGGGATTTTTCATTGTTGTTGTTTGCATAAACTATTAAGAAAAAGTCACAAAGCATCCGGCACTTTCATTAAACTTTTAAGATGCCTTTAATTCTGAATACTTAATAACAACTCAGACAGAGCAATGTGTATGTACAATAGTTGTCATGGGATCATCATTTATTTGTCTCATATCATGTAAGTCTCATAAAGTAATATTTTATCACAGAGGTTTTATTTTTTAGCCAAATTGGACTACACAGGAAACACAATTTCCTATACACAGGAAACACAATTACACACACTGCCATACACTTGCATTCATGCACCCTTTAAGGACTGCATAATACCAGCTCCCATCATCAGGTGGTAAACTAGTCTACAAAACTATATTACAGATCGCTTTTCAAAGCCAGTGTCTCCTGATCCATTTCTTTTTCTGTGTTCTGATTTCCCATTTTCCTACAGGTTCATTTCATAATTTATTTTTTTTGTATTTCACCTCAGTTCTTACCTCATTAATTTCAATTCTTCCTAACAACCCATTTAAAGATCTATTTATTCTATTTTGTTTTTTCAAGATGGGGTTCCTCTGTAGCTTTGAAGCCTGTCCTGGAACTATCTCTTGTAGACCAGGCTGGCCTTGAACTCACAGAGGCTGCCTCTGCCTCCCGAGTGCTGGGATTAAAGGTGTGTACCACCACTGCCCAGCTCTATTTATTTTATTTTATGCATATGAGTACTATGCTTAAATGTATGTCTGCTCTGTGGGGATGTCTGATGAATTCAGAAGCTAAAGGCTTCAGATTCCTCAGAACCAGAGTTACAGATAGCTGTGAGTGACCATGAGGATGCAGGAATTTAATCCAGCTCCTTTGGAAGAACATTCCATGTTCTTAACCACAGAGTCACATCTCCAGCTCCCAAAATCCCAGCTAGAAGCTCATTTGTTGCTGATGCAGTGTTGACCCCACTAGGCAAATGCCCTACAAATGGCTCATCATCAGACTGAGGTCATCATAGACACTTCTGCTTCCATGCAGCATTTTCCAGTGAGAACCTGACTTGGTTGTTTTATTACCAAGTCTTGGGAGGCACAGACATGAGTCAGCACTTGTCACAACCCCACAATCTCAACAGTCATCTCTTCCTGGAATTGAGTTATCTTCTAAATGGATTTTCCTATTATTAAAAGTTTAATGGGGCTGCTTCACTGTGTTTCTTCACTTTCCCCAGGATTAACAGAATTCTGTATTCAAATAGCCTTTCCTTTTGCTTTGAGTATTAATGAAGAACTACAGCTAGTCAGAGGGAAAGCTCTCTCTTTGTTAAAAAATATTTCTATAAACTTGTTAGCATACATGCACAGACACATACATAAAAAGCAGGTAGCAGGACTGATATAAATTATTATAGAAATTTGGAACTCTTTATTTTCTTTTTCTTTTTTTTTTAAAAACTTATTTTATTATTATCATTATTTTAATGTTCATTGGTGTGAGGGTCAGATGCCCTGGAACTGGATTTACAGACAATTGTGAGTTGCCATGTGGGTGCTGGAATTTGAACTCAGGACCTCTGGAAGAGCAGTCAGTGCTCTTCCCCACTGAGCCATCTCTCCATCCCCCCTCTTTATTTTCTTTAAGGAACAGTTGCTGTGAATTCCCTTTGTTGCAGTCAATAGTGGGGCAAATACTCTACTATTTTCTGCTACTACCAGACCATGCTGAAGGCAGACTAACTTCGTGGCAAGGCTATTAGTCACTACAGTGTGAGTTCAAGGATGTGGTGCCAGTGCTAGCATCGCTCTGGAGGTAGCTTGTGAGGGAGAGAAGGATGATCACCTCTCAAAGCAGGAAGCTGGACAGTGTGTGGGCTCACACTGACATGTCACTCTCAGGAAATCTTAGAGGTACAATGAGCACTACCTAGTCCTTTTAAAGGCAAGTCTCCCAAGACCCTAAGTCATCTGAACGTCCCTCTTCTGGAAGGATGAGCCACCTTTCACATCACAGCACTGGAGACCAACATGTGAGTATTTGGAAAAGACAGTTGAAATATATCCAAACCGCACCATGGGATATATTTTTTTTTAAGTTGGCCAAGCAATTTGGAATTTCTGCATAAGATATTGCTCTCCAGGGTTGCTGTGGGAGCTACTTCAGCCAATAGCCTTTAAGATACCAGTCTACTTGGGCATTGTCTCTTATACTATAAATGCAGCTGCTCTCCAGGGTTGCTGTGGGAGCTACTTCAGCCAATAGCCTTTAAGATACCAGTCTACTTGGGCATTGTCTCTTATACTATAAATGCAGCTGCAAAGCATGTGCTCACTCTCTTGGTTCAGTTTCTTACTTTCCGGCTGTTAGATTCAGTTCTTATTCCCCATTCGTGCAGAGGACCTGTGACCTAGGACTGTGATCTGTGAGTCTACCCCTAAATAAATAACCCTTTATTATACGTAGTTCTGAACTAGTGTGGGATTATTTTGTAACTTCCGTCATCACAGGGTCTGAAAGGAGGATTAAGTAGATACAAATTCACATGTGGAAATCTTTCTGCACCATCGCTTTCTGCTTGCAGCCGTCTTTTGTTCTCTGCTCAGGGTTTTGGTTCAGCCTCCTTACTAACACGGTAATCTGCCACCCTGGTCATGTGGCCAGTGTGTCACACAGTGAGAGGCCACATGGCTTTTCTACAGTGTCTCTTAAGAGTCATTTTCCCATAACCTCTAGATTCCTTCTAGATGGCTTATGCTCTTTGCATGGCCATATCAGTGAGGAGTCAGGAGCCCTTCCTGCTCTGCCTATCCCATCACATCCCTCACGGATTGGCCTTTTACAACGTTTCTGTCTCTTTTATGGAGCCTTCCCTCTCATGGAAAACCCAGGCTCCTCTGGGAGGGAATTGCTCTGGTTCTCCTCCTTTGTAATCCTCGACAGCCCTAACTATCTAGAAGTCTGTCGAGCACATTAAAAATAATTAATCCAAAAGAGTGAATTCAGGTGTCATTGGCCCCAAGCAACTCAACAGTATACAAATGATCTGATTTAAAGATCATTGGAGGGACGCACCAGAGGAAGGGATAGAGAAAGAGGAAGCAGGAGAGAAGAGAAGGGAAGAAAGAAAGAGGTAAAGAGAGAGAGAGACAGACAGAGAGAAAGAGAGAGTCAGTCTGTCATGGGAGTAGAGCTATAGACTGAGAGAGTCGCTATCACTGTATTATAAATGTCTTTCCACCAAACACACATTTGCTGTTTACTGCTCTGGTGGTTGATCATTTGCTGTATGATCTCACTTAAAAACCACAGTGATAATTTCATATATTCTGTGTGTATTTATATTTTAGGACTTAGCACGAACAACTGAAAGCTGTTATTTTTAGTTTTATTCTTAAATATATAATTTTATTACATATTTGTGCATAAGAAAATGTGCTTCATAAACTTGTTATAACTGCTATGAATCGTCACCATCAGGTTAAATAATTTTCTTTGATTTCTCCTTATAAAGAAGAGACCGGGCTCAAGGACGAAGGTCCTCCCCTGAGATTTAGGAAGCGTGGCCTCTGAAGCGATAGTTGACGCCACCTGGATGCACTAAGCAAAGGCTCTGGGTGGTCCCTGCTCTGAAGATCTTTCCATGTGTGTGCACCTGCTGCTTCCCCATCCCAGAGCAAGATGCTCACACAGCAGGAGCCTCAGCAGCTGAAGCTCCTGCCTGACTCCAGCTGAAGCACACAGCAGACGAAACAGTGACTGAGAATCTTCCGCCTTTTATTATGAATTTAAAGTATAGAGAAACGCTTTGTCCTGTAAGGTTTCTCTGTGAGTTTTGTCCATTTAGGAGCTTTAGCTTAGTCGAAAAACATGAGGCTCCTCGGTTAATTTTGAGCGTGACGACCAAATAAGGTTAATTTCATAACAGGGACAGAATATCAGTCACATTCCATCTCTTCCATGCCATATGGCTTTCGGATAATTTTTTTAAACAGGAAGCTACCACGAGGACAATGAAACCAAATGCAGCATATGGGCAAAATAAACAACCTGAAGAGACAGAAACGACAAAGCAAGCTTTCTTCCTGGAGCGGCGCTTGTGTTCTTCCTCTTGTCTCACAACCTCCCACTGCCAGGGGTTCAAAAATAATATGGAAACTCACGTTTTTATGGTTCACACACTTCATGAGGACCAGCTCCCGGTAAGCTCTCTTGGCGTGAGTTTGGTTCTGGAAGGGTCGGCTGAGCTTCTTAATGGCCACATTTCTGTCGAGGACAGCATCGTATGCAGCACTGTCGAGATTCAAAAGCAGTCCAGACTTCAGCACACAGCACAGACAAGGAAGATGGCGCTCTGGAATCCTACCTAATGCTTTTAGTTTACATGTCAATAAAATCATGAGGAAAGGTGTGAAAGACCAGAACAAGATGGGGAGAGAAGTGGGGAGCAGATGGGATGGGGAAGAGGAAGGAGAAGGGGTGGAACATTCAGAATGAAGCTTCAGATGACATCAGTGAGCTGGGGATCAGGAGACAAAAGCCAACTACGCAAATTTTCCATAGGGCACATGAGAATGGTAAGTCATTCCATCTACTGGAGCTTGAATTTCTCATCTGTCAATATACTATGTAGGCAGACTCTATCTGTGATATACTGGGGGTTCTTTGGTTAATTTAGATGTACATCTGTTCTTCCCCCAGTGACAAGATCCAGTTTTTACAGTCTGATGATAAATTCATGAAAGCATAGGTTGATCGATCATCAGAGCACATCCGTGCACTATAACAAGGCTCAAAATAAGACACATCATCAAAGATGCTCTTCTAGCAAATAGCTGACGCTCAATACCAAGAGAGGAGTAAATGCCACTAACCTGTGAATCCTTCAGTCAGCCAACAATAATAAATTATCATGCTTTTCAAAAGCAACTTCAACAGGACTGTCCCTCACATAGTCAAAGTGTGCTTCTAGAGGTCAGAGAAGAAAGCGAGAGGGAACTTCTTGCTTCTGTATCTCATGGTATACCCATAAAATGTTGGTGCTGCATACCAGGAACTTTGGGGTTTCCTGGTTTTGCCAGTTGGCTGGATGAATAAGCAAACCAGAATCTCCAAATTTGATCTGTTAAATTTATAGTTTTGTTAACCACATAGGGCTCAACTGAACCAAAACCCAAAGAAGAGTGGGGCTTTCTCAATCGATGTGAAGTACACTGTTAGGTAATGAGAGGCTCACGGGGTGACTTGGATGTAACTTTATATTTTGCCTAGTACATGCCTCCATCTAATCTTTAATTTTCTCTAAAATATCTCCATCAGATGCTTGGGCTTTTTTTTCTGCTTATGTTACTTCAAATATCACAGCTCACTAAGAGCAGACCAGATCATTTTCTTAGTGGGCTGCTTTGAGACTAGAAATACCATAATTCTAACAAAGATAGTTGTCTCTCCATGGTTACCAATGACTTCTGTTGACCCTGCCTTCAAGGATAACCCATATAAAGTATTCCCCTTTGTTATGATAAACCGTTGAGTCTGAAATCCTTTAAAAGACCAAGTGAATCTCGGAAAGTCAGCTTTCATTACTTCCCCCAAAGTCTGTTCTTCCTTCACAAATATCACCAGTGTCCTCATGCCATTTGTCACAGCACAGCTTCAAGTCCCATCTCCATCTGCGCTGCTTCCTCTGAATGTTCTCCAGTCTATCAATACTCTCAGAACATGTGGTCCCAGACTAAATAAAGCAACGCTACCCTGAGTGTCAGTGAAATCTAGGGTAGGCTAGCAACCCTTCCATACATTCACATGTTCACTCTGCGGTCCTACCACACTGTTGATGAAGCTATCTACCCCCATGTCTCTGAGGATGATATCTAGGGACCCACTTTGCACCTATGTTGCTTTAAAGCAGAAAGAAAAAGAAGAAAAAGATGCGGGCTGCTGAGGTGGCTTATCAGACAGAGTAAGGAAATTGCTGCCAAGCCTGAAGACACCAGTTTGTATCCTGGGGCCTGCATGGTGGAAAGAGAAAACCAACTCCAGCCATTTGTCCTCCAACCTCTACATGCTTGCCCCCTCCCACACAAAGTTAACTAATGTAACCATTTTAAAGGTGTTTTTTAAACCATCATGTTACATATGTTAGTATCTGAACTGTGCTGTAGTACTTGGTACTTTTATCCCAGCAATGAGAGTAGAGGGAGAGGAAGGTGTCAGGCGGGCTGCCATCTAGCAAACAGTGCAGAGGGAAATGAGGGACTTGTAAGTACAAGACTCAGATTTACTTTTTAGGAGAAGGTAAGAGATGGCAGCTACAGAAACTGCTCGCCCACTTTAAAGAAAGTCCTGCCAATGGTGGACCAAGCCCTGAGGTCCCAGGGAATAACTGATAAGACGCCAACCCCTGGGTTTCTCGCTAGGCTGACCACTGGTCAGTTTCTCCCGTCGCCAGGTTGCACTCTCCCTGCCTCTGCCAGCTTTTTCTTGATGCGATTTTTGCTAAGAATCTCAGCCCTACTGCTCAGCAGTCTGTACTCATGAGAAAGCAGTGCACACTCTTTAGTGTCAGTTTCTACACACTCACACCAGAGGCCAAACAGCCTGACTAGCTTGTCTGAAGGAGTGAAGAGTATAGCTGCTTTGTCCTGGCTAGTGTGAGCACCCAGCAAACGACACCTTGTGCGACTCTTAAAAATCTGTGTCCTTGTTGGGCTTATCACACAACACAGTCAGGAAAAACTGTGAATTGTTATCTCACGTGTGATAACTAGCTATAAGAACACTAATTAGCAACTTCTAGTCTTTCAGTTATTTATAAATTAATTACCATGCTGCTTTGATCGTGATTCTGAAGTTCATCTCATGATACAGACGACTAAGAAGAAATATTACTAAAATCTAGGTACGCTGTAACCACATAGATGTCTGACCTTGACCATTAATACGCTGGTTTATGTTTCTAATGAAACAATGCTCACCTCGTGGTCTCTTAAAGGCACACAGGCTGTCTCTTCTAACCAATGTCGTTTAGTTGGTACCCTGTCCAACTTCTTTTCTCCACCAGAATAACAGTCTTGCCCATCTATAGTTATGTGAAATACTGTGAGTTGTCTCATTGGCTATTATTTGACCCTTTTTGTATAGCATTCTTGTGCGAAAGAGACCTCGAAGTTAAATTTCCAATCCTAACCCATTTGTAGCTAGCAGTCTGGATTCCAACAGGTCCTGTAGAGGTCCAGGAAAGTCCTGTCAGGCAGAGCCAGGGTGGTAACCATCTTCTGCCACTCTTTGTTTGTATGTTTTTTCTCTGAGGCAGAGATTGTTGCTATCCTCCACATTTTAGGCTGGCAGGAGGTAGCAGTGCCCTTCAGGGCTCAGTCCCTTATCCCTGACATGGTGCAGCCGTGACAGCAACGCCTGCAAGACATGCTCCCAGCCCAAGGTTCTCTAACTTCAGAGATGTGAGTGTTCTGGCAACTTGATGGTTCTGGGGTCTCCCAGAGTTGGGAGTGCCTTAGGGATTGAGCTCTCCAGTGTCTGGGAAGCCTTACAGAGACCCAGACAGGAGCCTGCTTCTCTGGGTTTCTAGTGATTGAACAAGCACACAGTTTATAGTGTTGACCTCCATCTGCCAAAAATATTTCTCTCTCCTTCCTTGTACCCAGGCAGGCACTATAAAAAAAATCCACATGATATTCAGCTCATTTGTGGTTACTGGCTGGGGTCTAACAAATACACCTGCAGATGGGCATTGTTAATGCTACTCAGTTAAACTGTCTGGAGGTTTTCATTTCCTATTAGGTCATTTTTAATTCATAATCATGCAATCTTCCTCCCCCCTTCATCTACATAGATAAAAATAGAACCATATCTTTAAGGAGATTTTCCAACTACTTTATAGAATATTTGCTGAAGAATGATAGTGGTGACATAAGATACTAATCCACCACTACAATTCCCAGGTGTGGGACAATGTCTTGTACTTTGTAAATATTTATCACTTGTATTTTAATAAAATGCTGATTGGCCAGTAGACAGGCAGGAAGTATAGGCAGGGTGACTAGGCAGGAAGTAGAGGCAGGGCAATCAGAACAGGAGAATTCTTGGAACAGGAAAGAGTCAGTCTGCAATTGTCACCCAGACACAGAGCAAGCAAGATGAGAATGCTTTGGTGATAAAGGTACCAAGCCATGTGGCTAACACAGACAAGAATTATGGGTTAAGATGTAAGATATAAGAGTTAATAAGAAGCCTGAGGTACTAGGCCAACCAGTTTATGATTAATGTAGGCCTCTGAGTGTTTCTTTGGGACTGAATGGCTGTGGGAACAGGCAGGACAGAATCCCCAGTCAACAGAATGGCACCAAACATTTAATTGGGGAAGCTTGCTTACAGATTCAGAGGTTCATTCCATTATCATCACAGCGGGGAGCACGGTGGCATGCAGGCAGATGTGTGCTGGAGTTTTAGCTGAGAGTTCCATATCTTGCAGGCAACAGGAAGTCAACTGAAACACTGGGTGGTATCTTGAGCATAGGAAACGTCAAAGCCTGCCCCCACAGTGACACACCTCCTCCCACAAGGTCATACCCATTCCAAGTCACACTTCCTAATAGTGCCACTCCCTGTGAGATTATGGGGACCAATTGCATTCAAACTACCACCAAAGTGGTAATGACCAAAGAGGACACAGTCCCACTTTTACCACTTGCACATCCTGTTATTGAATCTGCCAACACACTTCTGCATTCAGAATTCACTCACAAGACAATCACAGAGCAAAGGGAAATGAAAACTGGAAGCAGGATGGCCATTTTCAGACTGAGGTAGAGGTAAAAGTCAGGAGCTGGCTGCTTTGCTCTTCTGGTTTTCAGGTTGAACCCCAATATCTGTCTCTGGGATTTTATTAATTGTGCTACAAATAGCTACTTTTAAGCACAAGACAACATGTATCTGGAAGTCAGGACAATGAAATTGGAGAAGAGTCTACCACACCTCCCAGGAGAAGACTGGCTACATCTCAGAGGTGGTGGGGCACATGCATGACGGGTTGCCTCTCCTGCTCTTTTTCCAGCTTTGGCAAGCATCTCATGTTAACCCTTACTGTGTCCCTCTTAATGGCTGTTGAAGCACCCTTCATCTGTGGTCTCCCCATGTTTCAACTTACACTATACACCAGAATACCAGTCTGCTGTTGAAACCTAGAAAATTACAATATGGTGTAATATAAATTGCAGAGATACAAGTTGGAATACCTTTGCTACTCCAATATTGTCATTTAATTGCAGCAAATTGAATTATTTACTATTCTGCT
Source organism: Ondatra zibethicus (assembly GCA_004026605.1). Taxonomy (NCBI): domain Eukaryota; kingdom Metazoa; phylum Chordata; class Mammalia; order Rodentia; family Cricetidae; genus Ondatra; species Ondatra zibethicus. Next base: position 58,020 of record PVIU01002705.1, on the reverse strand, counting down.
GCTTATTTGAACTTTACACTAAAGGTCTTCCCAAAAGATGAATCAATAACCCATGCATTATGGTGCATGCCTGTGATCCTAGCAGCCAGGAGGCAAAAGCATGGTAAATGCTGCAAGTTCAAGGCCAGTCTGGCTAGCCGGAGAGGTCCAAGCTTCACAAGACCTCCTAGGAGAGAGACTAATTTATTAAAGCATTATAAACTGAATTCTGCTCCATACTTTGTTATGATCAAATAAAGCCAAACAATTTCCTAAATGAACATCTGTATCTATTTCAAAGCTTCTGATCCTTTGAAGAGCATTCCCCAGGGATTGAGCACATACATTTGTATGCCTTAGTCCAATTAAATGTTGTGATGACTCATTTTTGTTATCAACTTGAGTGTATCTGGAATCAACTAAAACCCAAGCAGCTACACACACCTGTGAAGGATTTCTGTGATTGAATCACTTGAGGTTGGTCAACCCTCCCTAAATCTGGGCCACACCTTTTGATGGCAGGTCACTTAAAAGACCATGGAAGGAGGAAGCTTTTGCTTTTTGCCTGCTATTCCTCACTCTCTGTGGCATCCACAAGTTCATCTAACCTATTCCTGAAGCATTATTTTTGGGTATGAGAAACTACTTTTCCAGGATTCCAATGCAGAGTGAAGACCAGCAGCTCTCTGGGAATTGCAGAGACACCCCCCGCCTCATGAACTGAACAGCTTCCAGATTCTTGGCCTTGCTTTCTGGGGCCAGTCATGTTGGGCTAGCAGGGCCATAAGGCTGTCTGCAACTCTAACCAATACCAGTTAACATACACATATTCTTCTTATCAGTCACATTCCTCCTGAGAACTCTGATACCCACAGACAATGGAGCTCACAAATGGGAGAACCCTTCTTACAATTCTGGACACTGAGGCAGCAGCACATTCAGCGTCTGGGTGCAGCTCCTTGTAGGCGGTAGGTCTTGCTCTAACCTCACAGGGTTGAAAACTCTGGCTTGTCTCAGCTGTCTTTTCATCAGCTTCTAATGTCATCTGTAAAGGCAGAGCCTCCAGACCTGTCACCTCCTGGGGACTGCAATGTCTAATCCTGTCATATGGGTTTCAAGAAGTGAAGGGTGAAGAGGCACTGACTTTCCAATGACGGCGTTTATAGCGTTCTCTCCAATCAGAGCTTTACCTTGAAGGAATGACAATTCTTCCAAATTAGGATGCTCACTTAAACTCACGGGATGGATGCACATGTATACACACACACACACACACACGCACGCACACACGCATGCACAGCACATGTATAGAGGAGAAGAAGAAAAGAGGAAGGAAAAGGGAGGAGACTTTTATGTCAAATATAAAAAATTAATCAAAATTGAGAATATTATCAATTTAGCCAATTTTTCCTTAGTCCCTTGAGTATTTTCAATTGAACACCTGTATTCCATGTTTCAATATTTTAATTTCATATGTTATTTTGAAAACCCAGAATTTCATAAACACACAAAAAAAAATCATTGAAAAAAACTGACCATTTCAGAAAAACACCAGTGAAATGATACTGATGTGGTATGTCTTCCTATGTATGTGTTGCTTTTACTGGCTAAGGAATAGAGTTGCTTTCGTCAATGGCTTAGCAGAGTACAGCCAGGTTGGAAATCTGAGCAGAGATATAGAGAGAGTAGGTGGAGTCAAGGAGACGCCATGTAGCTGCTGAAGGAGAAAGAGGCCACTGGAACCTTACCAGTAGGCCACAGCCTCGTGGTGATACATGGATTAATAGCAATGGGTTAATTTAAGATATAAAAGCTAGCAAGGAATATGCCTAATTCATTTTCCAAGCATTGTTAGAATTAATATAGTTTCTGTGTGATTATTCAGGTCTGGGCGGCCAGGAAATGAACAAGTAGTCTCCCGATATAGAATATTACATGCAGAAAGGTCACTAAATTCATTGTTAAAACTAACGAGGATATACAAACAATAACTATGCTTGAGTTATCTATTAAATATCAAGATTATCGATATAAAATTTATTCATGCTTTTATGTTTTAAGAATCTGTTTATTTGCAGTGAATTTCAACAGCAGTAGTTTTGCCTCTGCTAATACACATCAATGCACCCTTTCATTGTCAAAATTCCCCACATTAAAAAGAATGACATCAGCCCTCCATTCATGGCCACTGTATTCTGGCTGGAATGTTTTGTTCATTATCCACAAATGGATGAGAACCCATACTTCTCTCAGGCCTGAGGCTCTGTTCTCACCTTTGCCCATTTCTTAACAACAGAATCCAAAGGGTGAGTAGACTTAAGTGCTTTATATTAGTGTGGATGCCCATTAGTGCTTAGAAGCTGTCAGAACCTACTAAGGAGGGTGTATCAAAAAAAGTGTATCAAAAAAAGGTGTATCTTTCCTTGTGCAAGTGGTTCAGTGGTAAAATGGTGACTCTCAAAATAAGCTTGCAGTGAAAGTACACTGTGTCTAAAGTAACCTGAAGCTGGGAAGGCGCTCTCGCGGCTCGCGCGTTGGCACTATGTCTTGATATCTGTAAAACTGATGCATTAAGCGAGCCGCAGGAACTGCAAGTGGTTTCCACACATAGGGTGTGGAGCCATGAAAAGAATCAGCCACACGCACAGTACATAGGACAGCTTTCTCTTCCCGGAGCCCGCCTTACCATGCTTCTGACTCTGTGCCTTCTGTCTACTAATGTGGCGCTGCCAACTGTGAAGGACTCCAACATCCCCAACCTCCAAAACACAGGTATTAGATACCGCTTATGTCCTGGATGCATTTCTGTGCTTACGTTCATCTTTTAGACTGGTGTTGATAAAGCTGGTATTTGTGTGGTTCTGTTTGTAGCAGGTGATTTGTATCATGATTGTTATAGCTCATCATCCTATCCTTTGATTGTGTCTTCAGTACCTTTAAGTGTGCTTATTTAAGCACCTCAGGTCCTGAAGGAATTAGCTCTGTACCCCCACATGCTTACCGCAGGGAACTGTCCTCACTGCTACGAGATACTTACTGTGAAAGTGCTGATTACTTCAGGAAAAGACTGGAGTAACTTAAAGTGTAAACTTTTACATAATCTAAGCAGCGTGTATCGGCATCACACTGTTGCAGGAGATACTAAGTATTTCACCTTTACCCAAGATCTGTTCCTCAAAAGTCCTAACTCATGTGTGTAACTGGATCCAATCTCTAATTGGATGTCTTGGAAACATCACAGAATTAACAGGCTCCTAGCTTTATAACCTTAAACCGCTCTCTTGTAGTCTTGAACTGTTTGTTTGAATATGGGAGTCATCTTGATTTTCATCCCTTTATCCCCTTATCTCTTGCCCATATCTACTCCAGACAGAAGCCTGTTCTCTTTCAAATATGTATCCTTTTTAAAAATATGTTCTTTTAATTCTTTGAGACTATTATACCTGAATACCAATCATATTCCCTACTCTTTCCCCTAACTCCTTCCGGATCCATCTTCCCACACTCCTTCCAACTTCATGTCCTCTTTTTCGTTATTAATTTTTAATAAGCCATCCAGCACATTTTCTGCTGCACATATGTTGTAGGCTTGGAGCCATCAACTAGAACATGGTTGACCTACCAGAGGCCACACCCTTAAAACAGACTCTACCAATATCAACTGACAATAGCTCTTCAGCTATTTGAGGGGTGCCGTCCAGACCCCTGCCCAATCCGGTTGGAATATTTACTAGATTACTCTTGTGCAGGTCTTGTGGAGGCAAACACAGCTGCTGTGGATTCATGAGTGTGGTAGTCCTGTCATGTCCAGAAGGTGCTCTTTCACCTGATGCTTGTGGCCCTCTGGACCTTACATTCTTTCAAGCCTCTCTTCAGTCCCCCTTTCGCTCGGGTGTCCCTGGGACTTGGGAGGAGGAAGTAGGATGCAGATGTCCCATCTTCAGCAGAGTGTTGTACCAACACTTGGTCTTAGTAGATCAAAGTCAGACTATGTCCACCTTGTTACTCTGTGGCTGAAAACCCAGAGTATTCTATTCATGACACAGAAAAATGTCTGGAGTAACACCACACAAATGAATAAGAAAATGCACTCTATGAAGTTGCAAGAAGAATAAGATTAGCTTAGCTTTTCAAATCCCACCCCATTGCTTGATTATTGCATCTTCTGGGGGCAACAGCCTCATCCTTTTTGCTGTTTTACATGGAGGCCATAAGTTCATGTCTGGAATATAGATGGCACTAAAGAAATGTTAAGGGAGTATTTTAATGGTTGAAATACTCTTAGTAGTAAAGCAGAGTACACTCCTTGTTTCCAGAATTCTATGACTATGCCTTTTCTTAGTTACCAAACCTCCGGGTGCCAGTTTTATTCAAGTAACCACATTTCACTTCCTGACCTCATAAGCTTGTAACAATATCATAGTGCAAAACGAGATCCAGTCCAACTTTAAAAGTCCCCATAGTCTATCAGTCTGAAGACTGTTTAAAAGTCCAAAGTTCAAAGTCTCTTCTGAGATTCCTGGCAATCTCTTAACTGGATTCTCCTATAAAACCAAAATTAAAAAGCAGATCATATACTTCCAACATACAATGACACAGAATATGCATTACCACTTCAAAATGTAAGGAAGAGAGCATAGTGAGGAAATACTAGACCAGAGCAAGACTGAAAATCAGCAGGATAAACTCCAAGTTTTGTATCTCCATGTTTGATGTTAAAGTGTTCTTCAACTTCTAGCTCCTGTCAGCTTTGTTGACTGCAACGCTCTTCTCTCTCATGAGCTGGTTCTACATCTGATCTGTAGCTTTCTTGGGCAGATAGCCCAGGACTTTGGCATCACCATCATCCTGGGGTCTCCAAGGCTTCACTCACCTTCACAGCTTCATGCAAAGGACACTCTGGGCCTCCATGCAAAGATGCAATGACATATATCTGGTCTCAGTGACTTTCACTAGTTGCAGAAAGAGAGTTCATACCCCTTTCTTTATATCCTTGACTCTAAAGCCAGAACCACCTGGCAGAAAATGGCCAGGTCTTCTGCTTGATTAGGCACATGTGGGGAGTGAGCATAACTGATATATGTTGTATGCATGTTTGACAGTCTCAAAGAGTTCATAAACTTGCCCCCCCATTCTATAACATCGGTATCAGTTTTCTGTTGTTGATGGATTCAGTCACTGTTTAGGCTCTTCCTTAATTCCCTTTTCCATGTTGGAGGCTTAGCTGGATGGGGGTGTTGTAGAGGCCACCGGCCGTTTTATTTCACTTAACGTCAGGCTTCTCTTTGACCTCTGTATCTCCTTGAGCACCCAGCTCCATTCCACTTCTTGGTGCTCCTTTCCTGCCCAAGCTCTACATTTTCTATACCAACCATCAGGCTACTTGATTAGCATTTATTTACTTAATTTCAGCTACATTCCAGGCATTATCTTATGGTCTCAACATAAAACAGAGCAAAATGAATGTGAGATTGATAAAAATTAATAATAACAATCAAGAAATGTAGTGAGGTTTGAAAAACTAGGCTTTGTCCAGCTTGCTCCTTTTCATTACAGATCTGTATGAGAGAAATTAATAATAACCACACTATAGAGTTAGTACTAGGTTGTCTTGAAATCTCTTCTGACAAGGCCATTAATCCAAAACTCTCCAATTTAATCTCAAGCAGACTTTTTGGACAAGGGCACAAAGCAGGCACATTCTTTGCCAACATATCAGAAGAAAGGTCTCTAGGGTACTCACTAATATACTTCCCTTCTGGGCTCCCATAGTTCAAATTGCCCTCAGCACTGCCTTCCATGCTCCTACTAGGATGGCCCAATCAGCCCCATTTAAAGTTTTCAACTGCTTTCCTAACCCCAAGTCCCAAAGTCTTCCATATTGCTCCACAAAGAACATGGTTCGGCCGGCCACAGCAATATCCCAGTCCCTGGTACCAACTTTCTGTCTTAGTCACTGTTATATTGTTGTAAAGAGACACCATATAGCTAAGGTAACTCTTATAAGAGAAAGGATTTAATTGGGGGTTTGTTTACAGTTTCAGAGGTTTAGTCCATGGTCATCATGGCAGAGGGCATGCTGATAACAGCATGTAGGCAGGTGCTGAGCAGTGACTAAGCTCTCCATCCTGATCCATAGCCAGAGGGAGAGAGACTGGGCCTGGTATGGGCTTTTGAAACCTCACTCCCAGTGACACACTTCCTCCCAAAAGGCCACGCCTCCTAGCCCTTCTCAAATAGTGCCACATCCTGAAGACTAAGCATTCAAATACCTGAGTCTAAGGGGGCCAATTTTATTTATACACCACATGCCTCCAACCAACTTTGAATATTTTTCAACTCATATGCTTCATCCTTAAAACTCATATGCAATTTCGATTTTCCTCCTGTACAGTCCTGGCTGTTTTAATGTGAAATCTTACTTCTGTATTAATACTTTATTTTCTCTTGAATCTGAGTTCCAAAGACATACTAAGTTTGCCTCAAGTTCTGTATCATCCTATACCTGAAACACCTCCATCTCACCAGCAATGTAGGCACAAGGACCCCAGTTTGAAAAAAAAGGGACAAGTTCTAAGCTTTTTTTTCTCACACAATTTTATTTGCATATCTATAAAACCCTCCAACTGATGTCCAAATATCAAGGACTTGACCAAATTCTTTTTTAGCAAACATCAACTAAGTTCATCCTTACACTGATAGCTATTGAGATAAAACTTAACTAAATTCAATGTGAATACCTGGTATAATTGCTGACTCTCACTGAAGAAAAGTTTTATATCACAAATGGAGACAATCTTTGGCTTTTGCAGAATTACTCAGTTTAAGTAATCCTAAGCTAGGATTGTTTGCAAAGATTTTTTTAATATAAATGATGAGTAATTAGGTTAGGGAAACAGTGGTTTTTGCATATGGCAATGTTCTAAAATAGTCACACATTGCTGAAACGATAAAATGTAAGTTTAATCATAACTGAGTTCTAAGGGCATTTTCCAACTCATTTATTTTTAAAGTTCTCAACACCTTAGTTGTATAAGCTCATTCTCACTAAACACACATAAAACAAGTACTGTTTTATTATTGTTTTTTTACTGCCTTTACAACTTCAAAATAAAAGAGAAAATATTTTATTAAAAATATAAGTAAATACATTTGAAAAATTAAGGAGCAATTTATATCATGTAACTTCATTGATACGAGACTTCACAGTATTTCTAAGACCTACTAGAATTTTCTACATTCTCTTTATAGCCCCCATTGTACATGTGTGTGTGTATTTGAAGGTATACATTGGAGTTTATTTGTATAATTATGTAAGACACACCATACCTATTAAACAGGAATGCTGACTTTACCCCAAACGTATGCCCTCCTCTTTCCCCTTATTTCTATAGATTCATGTCATTAGCATATTTAGTACCCTAACATTCTAATTTTTCACATTGGAAATATATGGCAATGAACACTAGTAAGCACCAAAGTGGAAGCAGATTAACTGAAGTACTTTTTGGAGAAGTTTGGAATTCAAGCACTCAAAAATATAAAATAAATGAATCTTCTAAAAAGCTGAAAGAATATTCAGTCAGAAAAATACTAGAGAAAGACATGGTTAGAAGACAGTCCATTTTTATTAAATAAATAGAGAGAGCACTAACACTTTTGTTTGCTGTTTTTTTAAGATAGGGTTTCTTTTGTTAACAGTTCTGGCTGTCCTGGAACTCACTCTGTAGGCCAGACTAGTGGGTGGGAAGGTTTCCTTTTAAGGAAATACAAGAATGCTAAAGGAATACTATGATTACTAGGGAATTCTACTTGTGATGTTCACTGAAGTGGGTAGAGTTACAAATCCAGGGCTACTGTAGTGGGAAAGGCACTGTTCCATCCTACCAGGCACGGGAGATTAGCAGGGCTCCAATGACAGCACCTGTGAGATGAACTGGTGGAAGGTTTGTGGCTATTATTTTATCTAGGCTTTTGATTATGAAATAGAAAACAGACTTAGAGGGCATATGAACGACTGTTGTACTTTTGAGAGGAGAGGTGAGCAGATGACGCTGTCACCGTAGGATGGGTGGGAAAGGACCAGAGTTCCAGAGCAGTCACAGGCTCGCTGCCTGTCTGGTACAGTGCTGTTATTGACCATGAGCTCTCTCTCTCTCCAGCCTCCTTCTGCTATGCCAGTGGATTTATTATTCAAAGAGCTTTGCTCCCTTGGGCTGTCCCTAGCCTGTGATCTCCTGCCTGGGCTCCCAGGTGGCTGGGGTCACTGATGTGTGCCATTATAACTCCCTTCAGAAGCTGGATTTAACCAGGATTTGAGTTTTGCTGGGACGAAAGATGGCAAGGCAATGAAAGTCTATATTTGGGAATATTATAATATGATTTTCAGGTAAAATAGATCATGGCAGATTGTATATTGTAGATCCTTGTGAGGTCATAGAACTGTTGAAAATAAGTTATCACCTCCTACAAAAGACATTACTATCAGAAACAAAATTCAAAGAAATTGAGATAAATTAGCTTCATTTTAATAAAGAGCACCCATACACAAGGCCTTATGGATTTTTTTGGTTGCCTTTATGGTCTTTATCATCTAGCTAACAGGCACACAGAAAAGAGTCAAGGAGAAGGGTAGATAATAGCAGATGTGAAGAATTATCACAGCAGGATGTGAGATTGAATTTAAGGACTTAATAGAACCCAAACTGGCCTGCAAAACCAATCTATCCATTCTGAAAAGCTCACTTAGGTAAGGCCCTACTTCACAGAAATTTATCTCCGCAGCCAGACTACTAGCTGCTGGATTTTCCAAACAAGAACTATAATTCTCAGTCTCTATCACAAAAAAAAAACCAGTTTTATTGAAGTTTCAAGGTAGGAAAAAAAAGGTCCCATGAGTTTATGATCAAATTACCAGCAGTATGTGGTGCCAGAAATGCAATTAGCCAATGATTCCTACATAAATCCTGTTTATAGGTCAGTAAGTGACGTGAAATGTTGATGTTAAAGACTGTTCGTTTTGATGCTAAAGATTCTGAAGTCATGTTATTTATGAGACAAAGCAAAGAACATTTTACATGAATGCTGACACGCATTATCCAAGTACCACATTTAAATTATGAAGTAGGACTTCAAAACACCAACCTGGTGAACAGCCAATCACACTGCAAGGCACTACATTCAAATGTATTAGTTCAGAATCCCCGGATGAGCTCACAAGAGCATTAACCTGGAACTGAACCCCAAATTTGTCTACTTCCTACTCTGCCTGTACTCAGAAGGGTAACACTGTCCTAGTAACAAGGTATCACATGGTCAACCACTGGAATACACTGAAATGTACGAGATCAGAATGGGATCATCAAATAGACTCAATTGAATATTTTCCTGAAATCTAATTCTAACATCTCCTGAAAGGTTTTCCTGAATTACAAAGAATTATAAAATACATGATGTTTGCTAAGCTATAAATAACTAAAAATATGTTTTGACCAATCATTATAAAAAAATCATATTCTACATTTTATGTATTTTATTTTTGTTTAAAAATATATTTATAAATATATTTTACTTTATAAATAAAAAATTTATTTATATTTTAAATTTATAAAGTATAAATATATTTTTTACTTTATATATTTATACTTTATAAATTTAAGAGTCTATTAAAATTTGAAAATTCCTTTCCAAATAAAATATAAAATCTCCCATGCATGAAATAATTTTTATGTACTCATTGCTAAAACCACCTGCAGTGTATGACTAGGAAAATATGATCTGATCATTTGCAAAGTGTGTCTGCTCTTTGGAACTGTTAGGCACTCTTTGCAGGCATGACGTGTGGATCAAGTGTGCCCAGCTGGACTTCAGCTGTGAGACGTGGGTGTCAGTCCTCATGCCTTGCAGGGTTTCCAACAGTCCTTGCTCCCAGTGCGGCACAAAGCCGAAGTGATGTCCCATTCCACAGCTAAAACCCGCACTATGTTGCGCACCGTCCAGCAGCGGCTCTGCTAAGGAGCATCGCTAATTTGTAAATAACAATTCTGGGCTAAGGAAAATCCACATAATCACGGAGCTAGAAGGAAATTTAAAAATTTCAGAAACCTCCAAAGGAAGACATCCTATGGAAAAACCAATGATCCCCCAAAAGGGCATTCACCCAGGCAACTTTAACTGTCGTGGGGAAGGCGACCGCGGACACAGCTCTAACTGATGAAGTTCTTTCTCATACAGAATCAAAACGCAGCCGCTGTTAATCCTGCATATTGTCTACACAGTCTGAGTTTGCTCATCTATTGACACTTGCGACTTCAAATATTTGAAGGTGTCTCCCGTCTCCCAGATGAGCCAGTCCCTCTAAACCATCTCCAGGTCTATTCCCAGCAACATCCCCTCCCTGGCACGTTTTCAAGAGACGAGAAAACATGATCTTCAAGACACACATTTGGAGTTGACATGGTTAGGCAGTCAAAAGCTCGTGTCAAGACCCTGGAGGGAAAGGTGCTGTTTCAGACACATTTTGAATTTTAAGTGGAAAATTTCTAATTCAAACCTTGGTTGATATCAATTAATTATCAAATCTTGCAGAAGTTGGCTAAAGTCTCCATGCTTCCCTCCCTCCGCCACTTAGTAAACGTTGTTCACCATGAACGCACGCAAACTTCCCTTCTCTTAGCTCTCTTTGCTATGTAAGATGCTAATAACATTTAAGTGCTTTGAGTTTTCCAAACAAATAAAAGTCAGGAAATAGAAAACTATTGTGTTGGGTGGCAATAATTCTATATTTTCCTCATGGTTCAAATTAAAGAAAATGGATGTGCATATTCTGATTCACATGATTACACTTTGCACATGTACATATGCACAATAAAAACGTGTGCGTGTGAGCACACACACACACACACACACACACACACGACTCCTGGCTACTGGACTCTGGGTATTCACTTTCTGAGCTCTCAGCTCTGCTTCCTCCCAGCTGCATACTAAATGCGTTGCAGAATGCTGAGAGCACCGGGCTTGTCAGCAGCATTTTCAAGAAGGAGGTGGGAAAGCACGCTGCACATTTCTATAAATAGAAAAGTGTCTGGAGAGCAAGACTAAGCTTTTAGTTAGAAAGTCCTCTGACCATTCGTCCATGCCCTCATTTCCATCCATCCTCACATCCATCCTCACCTGAGGAAACTGAGGCCTAAGGAAGGAATCAACGTGACCACAGTCACACAGCGTCTTTGCGTCAGGTTCTATGACTGCTACACCCGAGCCATTCTGAACATGGTGAATGATGAAGATTTGTTTGCATCATGAAATCGGCACAAAAGGATGCTATGTCCCAAAAGATGGTCCTGGTATCTTACAAAAATCATGAGACAATCATCTTGTAGTGAATGCAGGACTGCACAGCGGTCTAAAGGATACAGCAACAGTAAGATCTCGGGTGCAGCCACCCCAGTTAATCCTCTCACTGGTGACCTGAGAAAAGCACAGGGCCATTGCCCAGCAGAGGGAGATTCTGCTTACAACAGCATCCTCTGCAGTTGCTCTGTATTACCAAAAGAAGTTTAAGGAGGTGGAAAGACGGACAGAGTTAAAAGTACATGATGCCTTTGGCAAAGGACCTGGGTATGGTTCCTGCACATATCACATGGCTCACAAGCACTGGCAACTCCAACTCCGGGGGGATCCCATGCCCTCTTGGCCTCTGAGGGCAACTGTAATCACATGTACTCATACAACACACACATGTACACATACACATGTACACACACATATACTCACACAATTAAAACATAACAAATCTTAAAAATAGTTTAAGTTGCCATTTTCTCTTGTTATAGCAAAGAATACTTATCTCAATATGCATTGAGCTAACATCTTAGAATCAGGAAGAGAAGGTATTCCTGGATATCAAGGGAGTAGACCCAAACAGTTTGTAGAATTTGTAAGAGAAAACTAAGTCCTGTAGAATTTCCTGATAGAGATCTTACTTCTTAAAATGCATGTTGAACAACCTTCTAAGGTGAAAGATGGATGAAAATATCATTTGATACAAAACTGATTTAATGAAAAATAAATGAGCACTATTCATATTTAGAAAGATAAAAGGAACACCATGATTAGATCAGGGAACAACCTTCTGTCTAAATCAGAGAGATAGCACTAGTCCCTTATTGTCTCTATGCATGAACGTGTGTGTGTGTGTGTGTGTGTGTGTGTGTGTGTGTGTGTGGCTGTCTTTGCATTGCTATGACTTAGAGAAGAGAATAAGAATTTATTGGTTATCAAATATGTCATACACCACAGTTTGCACTTTGATTACATTATAAAGCTTAATCTACATATAACCTTAATCTACATATAACCTTAATCTACATATAACCTTACTTGCCCTCCAAAATTGGCACCATGAGCCTCATTTCACAAAGAAGAAATATGAAGCTCAGGGGATTTCAGGACCCGCTTCTAATGAATGACAGAAGCTCAGCTGAATCTCCGCATGCTGAATGTCGGATTCCACATGTTTACATAATGGGGAGACACCATGTTTTCATTAAAGACTGCTGATTTTGTTGTGATCTGTTGCCTATATTATATACTAAAGAGTCTGTCTTATTTTTCCACACTACGTATTCTGTTATTTCCATCTAATTATTTATAACCAACAGAGAGCCTTATTTCAAACTATCCCAGGAATGTTTTATTAGAATATTATTCTACTCTGATGAATGGCACCCTAACTATTAGAAGAAGTATAAACAAAGTATCGAGAACTTTCTGGAAAATTCTGTTGGGACAAGGCTTGCTTTTATCTCAGTGATCAGTGTTAAAAAGTGAACTCCTCAGTTCATATGGTAGGTAATATGGTATATATCTAAGTAAGAAGGCCATTATACTTCTCACTTGAAGCAAAGGTTAACATAGCAAAACATAATTCTACTAACAAATCAATGACACAGTAGCCATTAGACCCAAGTCTGTTTAAGATCCTCCAGTCACTGAAATACTGTGGCATATTTCCTAGACATCATCCTTCTAAGAATCTTACATACAGAAAAGGAAAATCTGAAGTCTGAGAAGGATAAAAGGAAGGCTCAATCCCTCATTCATGCTGTAGAACAAGGAGCCACAAAAAAATGGTTTAAGTAGTAGACATCGTTTACCACATGTTAGAATTTCCATTGATGTGATGAAACACCATGACCAAAAGCAACTTGGGGAGGATGGAACAGTTCATCATCAAAAGCAGTGAGGACAGGAACTCATGCAGGGCAGGACACTGGAGGCAAGAGCTGATGGAGAAGCCATGGGGGGGTGCTGCTTACTGACTTACTCCCTATGGTTTTCTCAGCCTGCTTTCTTACAGAACCCAGGTACTCCAACCCAGAGATGGCACCACCCACAATGGTTAGGTCCTCCTCAATCAATCACTGATTCAGAAAATGCCCTACAAGTTTGTGGACAGCCCAATCTTATGAAGGTGTTTTCTTAACTAAGATTTCCTCCTCTCAGATGACTTTAGCTTGTGGCAAGTTGACATTAAACTATCCAACACACTACAGTTTTTAGGGACCAACAGTCTATGCACCATCAGCAGGATCAAGGCATTCACAGGCCGAGGGAATGTTCTAGAGTTCAAGTCCATACAAGAGGCAGAACTCCCTTTCCTGCCGTTCTAAGACAGTCCAGACTGCCTTGCTGACTGCCAGTCAGGGTCTGCTATCAACAGCACCGCAGCCCACCAGTTTATCACCCTCAGACTAGATGTGGGCTCACTTCTTCAAAGACCACATGAAGATGTCTTAATGTGATAAGATGGAACCTAAACTTAATCATGGAGCCAACAATCACATTACCTTAGCCAAATTTTATGGACTGGAGATGAGACAGTCTTCATCTGCATCAAAGGGAGGGGAGGTGCTGAACAAACACTGGACTCATTGATATCATCTCAAATTGTGCCTTTAGATAGGAAGTTCTCACAGAGAATTTATTCAGCCTGCTCTCTTCAGTCACCAATATGCCTTTACATTATTCTAAATTGATTACAGTTTCTGACATAAAGAGACTAAAGCAAACTAAATACTAAAGGTATTTAATTACTACATGCAAAAAGTTATGAAATAGCAAAATCACCACGCACCTAATTAATTTCAGCATTTGACAATATAGATAACCCCTTAAGGATAGCTACTTTATGATATTAAATTCAGCCAATATTACAAGCCATGAATGAATGGATCCAAAAATCAATATAAACTGCCCAGAGCTGGTAATTCTTCAGCGTCCAGAAGGTAGTATCTACCTTGTGCTCTCAGAGCACAATGACACAACAGTCCTAAAAGCGTTTGACCAGAAACGTTCTCTTTCCAGTTCAGTTAACAAAAATGGAAGGTTTCCAGCAATCAATGACAATAAAACCAATGTTATTTGAATACCATTTCATGAGGTAGCCTTGTCTCCTCAAAATGGCTTTTATGATTTTTATTGAGCTGGGAGAAGAAAAGAAAAAGAATTATTAACTTTTTTAGATGCTTTAGAGAAAATGCATGATGGTGTGGGTGTGTGTTCTGAAATAATTTTTGTCACAATTACTGAGAGGAAAGTAACAAAGTTATCTACCTACTGTGCACCTAAGGAATACACTAGGCAATTCTTATACTCCTTAATCATTGACATGGGATGGAGGTTCTGAGATTCTGAGTAATTCAGAGATGTCTGACTAGCATTTATCCTTGTGCTCTTTAGCACAGATTTTTAAATCCAGATTTGTTGTTGTTTGTCCTCAAGTTATCATCAAAAAGGTAGAATCTTTAAGTGCTTTAAGTGGGTGATAAATGAACACTTCGTGATGGGAAAACATGTAAACATGCAGGGAGCAATTTTTTAAAGTCCAGGATTGGAAATGTACAGAGAGAAAACAGAAGACAACACACAATAACAGCAAATGGAAAGGGGACATTTGTGGTCATGAATTAAGGAACCCACAAATGTAGATTCTGGGGTATATTGTGCTAAAAATAATTACATTTGTTATGAAATATCAAGATTATAGAATTTCACACAGGTATATATGTGTGTACATAGATACACAGAAGTATCATCTACATATATGTAATCAGGTAGAAGCATATTGTTCCTCTAGAAAAGTGGGAAGATCTGAAAACATGACATCTGAGTCCTCTTAGTGTTAACAGACCTATCTACTTAGTCAAATTATCACATTGTTTTAAGACACTTTAGAACAAAGCAAATAGTAATGAGGGCCCCAGAAGCATTCAGAGTCAGTGAAGAGGCCCTCTCCTTGGTCTTCTCATCCAAAAATGATTCATGGAGTCAGAAATAAAACACAGAAAAATAGGGAAGATATGGAGTCGGAGGCACTGTTCCAACCTACCCCTTTATGGCACAAAAAGGAAAAATTCCATTCTTTAAGGCAGGAATTGTACATTGTTGTACAATAGTAGATATTTCATATAGTTTCAATGTCTGTGTGGTTGAGTATCTCTTAGCAATGAAAGTAGAACCTGGTTAAAAGACACACTTTGGAAGTTAAATGGGAAGGCGCTTTCAGAAAAGTCTTTCAGATCAAAAGAAAAACCCAGAGCCCCCTTTAACATTCCCAAGGATGTATTTGCCATTCATCCATTCAGTGAAAGCTTTGTGGGGCTCCCATCTGTGATAGGACTTGAGGAAACAGGGTAAAGGGAGAATAGGTGGTAGTATTAGTCTGGGATGTTCAGTCATTCATTTTTCATAGACCTTCTGTTTCATTGTGCCATTTTGGAGACTTCATTGGCTATAATCCACACACCATAGCTGCTGGGACCAGAGAGTGTAGGTATCAAGAACTGAAATCCACATTAGTTTGAAATAAGGCCCCAAGGTCAATGTTTGATGATCGAGAAGACAGATCAGACTCAGAAACTCAAGACTATTTCAAAGACCAGTGTACCAACAACCATCATCTCCCTCCCACAGTTACTGGAAACTTCTAGCTTTAGAAAGACTCTTAGCATTTGGTAGACCATACCCTGCCCAGATCTCCTTGGAGCCAGACCTGGTTCTGGAGAATGAATG
Source organism: Ondatra zibethicus (assembly GCA_004026605.1). NCBI lineage: Eukaryota > Metazoa > Chordata > Mammalia > Rodentia > Cricetidae > Ondatra > Ondatra zibethicus. The sequence goes on along the minus strand of PVIU01002705.1, from coordinate 41,964 downwards.
AGGGCAGAAGGAAATAGGAATGTGGAGGTCATCTCCCCACAGACTGCTCTCTGTAGGATCTTTCTTCCTGGTGTGAAACGCCCTGTGACCCTGAAGGCTTTGGTGGTGTGAGGAAGAACAATGCTACCAAAATCTCTGTGTTTCTGTGAAATGGTTACACTGTTGCCTGGGCAACTCTGATTCTAAAGGAAGGGAGAGACGTGGTGATATTCTGTTTGTGCTGTAACAAATGAAGCTTGCTGAAGGTCAGAGTGTAGAGGGAGTCGCTCATCAGCCAGAGAGGCCAGGCAGCGGTGGCGGTGGCACACAACTTTAATCTCAGCCCTCGGGAGTCAAAGGCAGGTCGAGCTCTGTGAGTTCAAGGTGACCCTGGGCTACACTAGACTGATCCAGTCTCAAAGAGAAACAGAGCCAGGCTGTGGTGGTTCACACCTTTAACCCCAGTACTTGGGAATCACATGCCTTTAATCCCAGCACTAGGGAGGTGGAGATAGGAGGGGATATGACTAGTTGGAGAGAGGAATATAAGACAGGAAGAGAAAGGAGCTCAAGGCCTTCAGTCTGAGAACTCATAGAGACAGGATACTCCACTCCGTCTGAGGATTTCATAGGGGAAATTACTGGCTGGCGGCTCTGCTTCTCTGATCTTTCAGCTTTCACCCCCTAACATCTGACTATGGATTTTTATTATTAAGACCAATTAGAAATTGTGCTATAGAGAGAGTTCAGGACAAAACAATGAACAAAGCAAGAAATCTGTCTTAACACTATAGGAACTGTGCCAGTTCCCAGCACAGTGCCTGGAACATCGTAGGTGTGACATAAATAGTTATTAAACTGTATGGGGTAGAATAAAACTGAAGAGAATCCTGACTCTAAGGAAAAATTAAGACAGAATAGAAAATACACATAAAACAAAAGAGTGGCTTCACATTTGTGTCTAATGAATGCACACTCTACCAGTTCTCCAGCAGTAGATTATTATACATAAAAACAAAAACCTCCTTGTGTTGACAAAAGCTAAATGAGCTTCTCCTGGCATGTTTTTGGATAACCAGGGAAAAAAGTCATCATTTTAAGCTTGTTAGCAAACACAGGTAAGACTATCAGAAAACTTTAATTGTAATACATAATACATTATAATTCCAAACTAATTTATTAATAGATATTTTAAATAAATAGAGTAGTAGTTATCAATATTTCTTCAAAGAGGCATCGGATTACGTACTTCTCTTCTGGTGTGTTTTAGGCAACAGTTTCGGTTTATGTATAGAAAGCATATGTTATACAGAGAGCTGCAGCATGTGACCATTTGTATAGATTAATTAAATGTGAAAAGATCTCAGTCCTTGTTAGAGGACTGTTAAAGCAAGCATGTTTTATTGTCACAATGACTATTTTAAGATGTTTTTGATAAGATGGTTTGATTAGATAAGGTTGTTGAAATGCAGAAAGGTTATTATTTAATAATGCTAGGATTTTACATTGCTGATGTAAGCACATACTATATTATGCTAATAATGAATATAAAATAACGGGTATTCTAATATGTTTGCTATGTTAGTGCTCTCAGAGCAAAATTGCTATGGTTTGCAGAGCATCTCTTAACTGTTCCTGCTGTGAAGACTCAGTTATCTGCCTGTGGCACTGCTGACCTAGTGGGTGACATTTAGATCGCTGAACATGAGTCTTCAAAGAGGACAGTAAAACATGTTCTTCATTTTCTTGTGTTTTTCACATCCTAGCATGGAAGACCAGAGGTAAAAAGCAGCAGAGTCAACTAATCATGGGCAGGAACACCTAAAACTGAGAACCAAAGGCTTAGGAGGAGGCGCAGCCAGCAGCATCTGTATAAAATAGTAGCAAAACATTATATATATAAATAGCATTACATATTATATATTATACATGATATATACTATATTATATAATGTTATATATAATATATATGTTATGTATTATATATTATATAACATAATATATAATATATATTATAGATGCACTTATATTATAGATTCTCAACCTACGGGAGTCAAATGACCCTTTCACGTGGGTCAAATATCAGATATCCTGCATATCAGATATTTACATTATGATTCATAACAGTAGCAAAATTATAGATTTGAAGTAACAACAGAAATAATTATATGGTTGGGGTCACCACAACATGAGGAATTGTATTAAAGGGTCACAGCACTGGCTAGGGTAGGGATGAACCTGGAGACAGACAGTCCTTGGAGGTCAATGACAAACAGAGCCAAATGGGTAAGTTACATGTTCGGTGAGAGACCCTATCTCAAAGAGAGACCCTGCCTTAAAAATAATATGAGTAACAATTGAGGAAAACACCTAACACCAACCCCAGACCTCCACATGCATACACACAAATACATACAACACACAAACACACAGGCATACACACAGTATTTAAAAAATACTGTGAGCCAAAATAAACCTGTTCATTATTTCAAGTATGTGTTACTTTGACGGGAATTGTCATGGTAGTTGAAGAACAAGTATTAGAAATTTAAAAATGAATAAAAATACTTCTAGCAAGAAAAAAATTTACATTTCAAAGTCAATGAAGTCCAAAGCCATCCATTACATCCCAAAGGACTGTAATACAGAGATGGTCCCTTTGTCTTCCTAGGGAACAGATGTTTATCAAGCTACAGTAGGTTGGATTGCAATAAATACACCACAAGTTGAAAATATCCTAAGTTGAAAATGTATTTACTGCATCTAATCAACCAAATATTGTTGCTTAGCAGAACAGGACAGTGGAGCAGCTGTGGCTTATTGTCTCTGCTCAGCCCTACGAAAGAGTGTGGTACCTCAAATCAAATCTCTATCTGCATAAAAGATCAAGATAAAAAATCCCCCAGTGTAGGCACTATATAATATATATATGTATGTATATATGTGTGTGCGAGCATGCGCCTGTGTATATAATACATACACACATATATATATAATAGATCTAATATTAAAAAATCAGAGGTTGTCTGCATTGGAGATTCTCCCTCCTCTCTCACTATCCCTTCCTCCCAACTTCAAAGCTGACATCTATAAATCCTACATAAATGCTGAGATTTATAATTTCTTCTTGGTAGTTCAAAATATCCTTTATATGCACAGTAAACAAAATTATCGCTATTTCTGTAAAAATGGAGAAGGGAACATGGACAACAGATGCAAACATGGTTTTTTATTACTAGTACACCTCTGATACAAACACATCATGAAAATAAATTAATACAGCATTGAAAACAAATAACGTTCTGTAAAATGAGAGCAGATTATGAACGCTGTGGAGTAAGATGGCACAATGTTGTATGGAGGCCACTTGTTCGTTTCCCGCCTGCCTGGCAGCTCAGACCTGAAATAATCACACACAAACTGTATTATTTAAATCACTGCTTGGCCTATTAGCTCTGACTTCTTATCAGCTACATCTTACATCTTAATTTAACCCATTTCTATTAATCTGTGTATTGCCATGTGGCAGTGGCTTACCGGGTAAAGTTCTGGTGTCTGTCTCCAGTGGGGCTACATGGCTTCTCCTTAACTCCACCTTCCTTATCCCAGCATTCGGTTTACTTTTCCCCACCTACCTCTAGTCCCTGTGTAGGCACAAGACAGTTTTTTTTTAATTAACCAATAGTATTCACAGCATACAGAGGGGAACCCCACATCAGCACAAGGCAGACAAAGCTGAGTCCTAGCTTTCCTATCAAGGAGAGTTCCTCCAAGCTCAAAAATGTGGGAGGGGTAACAGTACAGAAAACACTCTGTGATCAATGATCTCTGACATTTTCCTTAATTTCCCTTTCCATTTCCTTCCCTTAGCTGGACATGAGGTGAAAAGTTTGCTCCCATCAGCCCCTGCTGTGATAGGCAGCCAGAGGCTTGAAGTAACTGAACTGCTAAGAAAATAAACCCTCTGTCTCTATCATGGGGACTTCCCAGTCCAATCATATTTCTATCTCTACTTGACAGGAAAGCGACATTATTGAAGACATTTTGAAAAGGTTATCAAATAGGATTCAATGCCAGCAAAAAATAAGCGCTACTCTCAAATTCTCTTTTTCACAAAGAATTATTGCTTCCTTTCAAAATTGATTCCATTAGTTCCTTCCTCCGTTCTTGGAAATTATTCTGAGGCAATCTTCGTTTCTCTTCCTGGTCTCCTTTGTCTTTCTGCCTCCCCGGGAATATTCTGCCTGCTTTGTGTTCTCATGTGTCTTCACTTCCATTCTTCTTTCTCTTTTTGTATCTGGCATCTGTCCCTCTTGTTCTTCCTCTGTCGTTCTGTCCCTGACTCCCTGCTGGCCTTCAACACACATGTGCCCTTTAGTACCCAAAATACCTTCTCTCATAATGAATAGAGTTTTCTGCCATTAAACAGTGTAGACCTCCTCAATTTGTGAGGACTTAATTCTCACCACTGAATTTACAATAAAGAATGAGACTTCAGAAGTAAAAGTGAAAGCCAGGACACTCTTCCTTAAGGAGCTTCCGGTCTACAGGGAGATGAGGCAGTGTAAGGAGAAGGAGGTGTAAAAATGACGTAAAATTGGCGCAGTGGAGAAAATGCTCAGCTAGAAGCTGCTGGGAGGAATTTAGTGAGATTTACCGAAAGTGTAGACATTTAAGCACAAAAGCTGAGAAAGCCTAGTACTTCCCGGGCACACCAGTCTCCTGCACAGTTAGACCGTGACTGTGTGGCTGAGTTCCAGCCAGTAGGAGGTGAGCAAGAGAGAAATAACATCACTTCCAGGCCTTGTCCATAAAAGCTTCCCCGTGGTTTTCTTCCCTTCCTGTAGTGATGTTTCACTTGTATTTTAATAAATACAGCTTGCCTGAAGTTCAGAGAGTAAAACAGCCACACTGGCCAGCCTTACAGACCAGGCAGTGGTGGCACACACCTTTAGTCCCAGTAGCCACACTAGTTTGCCATAGAAACCGTGTGGTAGTGGTGCACGCCTTTAATCCTAGCACTAGAGAAGAATATAAGATGAAAGGAGACAGCTCCCAGACACAGTCTCATCTGACATTCCTGGAGGCAGGCTCCCCATTTCAGACTGAGGTAGAGGTAAGAGCCAGTGGTCGGCTATTTTGCTTTTCTGACCTTCAGGTTGAATCCCAATATCTGTCTCTGGGTTTTTATTAATCACGTGACACCTCTGGCCATTTGGAGTCTGGAGTGCTTCACCATCATGCTGTCCCCTAGATGACAACACAGAACGGTGACTCCCCTGCCCCACCCAACACTGTTTTTCCCTTCTCTGCCTGATAAGGAAACAGTAGACTTCTACTGTATTTAAGCTTCTATAAGTATTTTTCAATTTGTTTGCATCCATTATGATCCTGATTTATGTATAAGAATTGAAGGGCAGGAACAAGTGGCCCAAGAAAAGCAGTGGTGTGTGTGTTCATCGCTTCCACGGATGCTTGACCCTGTGTGCTCAGCTCTGCATCCTTTGACACATCACCATTCTAAGAGGAACCAGCCACTCAACAAAGAGTTACTTAATAAAGATATACTACTGAGATATCATAGAAACAATCTTAAATTTGTGTGTGTGCGTGTGACATACTAACTCTATGTGCTTTGACACATCACCGTTCTAAGAGGAACCAGCCACTCAACAAAGAGCTACTTAATAAAGATATACTACTGAGATATCATAAAAACAATCTTAAATTTGTGTGTGTGCGTGTGACATACTAACTCTATGTGCTTTGACACATCACAGTTCTAAGAGGAACCAGCCACTCAACAAAGAGTTACTTAATAAAGATATACTACTGAGATATCATAGAAACAATCTTAAATTTGTGTGTGTGCGTGTGACATACTAACTCTATGTGCGTTTGTGTGTGTGACACGCACATGTGTGCACCTAGGTATGCAGATGTACTTGCTGGTGTATGCATATGTGGAGGCCAGAGGTTGACAGCGGGAGTCCTTTCTTATGGCTCTCCATGTTATTTTTTGGCACAGGGTCTCTCACTGAACCTGGAGCTTACCACTGTCTAGCCCAGCTGATGAACAAGGCCCGGGGTCCCCTGTGTCTGCCAAAGCACTAGGGACACAGACACAGGCCAGTGAGCTCAGCTTTCATGTGGACACTGGGATCCAAAGCCAGGTCCTCATACACATGCCGCAAGCGCTTTAACAAGGCAGCCGTCTCAATAGCCCCACGTTTTGATATTGTTTGATATTTCTCTCTGTTTCAGATGGACAGCGAGTACAAAGAACTACATTGTTTCCATTTTATCCAGTCTAGTCATTTTCTCTAAATCTGAAAATATTCACTGTGTACAAAGCAGAATAGATTGACCTCTGATAATGACTTCACACATTAGCTGTAAAATTGGCACTCGTGCAGAATTTTCCACCATTATGACACTGAAGGTACACATCCTGGGCTGATGCACACGATCTGTCTCCCACCTTTATGCCCTGAATGTGGAGTTGTCTGTAAATATGGACACAATCCTTGCATTTTCTCCAGAATGTCTCTTTGGAATAAAATGTGTGTCTGTCTTATTTAATGTCATCAGATCAAGTTTAAATTAGTATGACATTTAATAAATGGCTTGAAGGATCAATTTTGTTATTGTCAGCTCATTCTTTAGGTAGACCAGTGACATAATTATTATAATTATGATATTAACACTTATATACAATAGTATCTATTACATAGATCTAATGCTAGATTCTGAGCACACTTTGTTAATTATTGCATTAATATCTCTGAATAACCTCTGAAACTGGGTTGTCATGTTATTAACTTAGTACTTATTATTATATACGTGTAATGTTGAAGTATGTTATAAGAGACAGTTCAGTTTCCACCATGTACCAGGCATTTTCAAAATCATTTGAACATAAATTTTAACAAAAATTCTAATTAGGATAAAATCACACCCTAGCATCAAGCATTTAAACAGTAAATAATATATATAAATAATTGCAAAAGCAATGTCATGTCAGTACAGGTGAGAGGGCAGTAGAGGTGAGGTGGGGGTAGCTGAAACAGGAAGTGGTGGAGTTCACCCCAGGAAACAGGAGGAACACCACAGGCATCCAAGTGGGGAGCAAAATGGCTCTCAGAAGTAGATATCTAGATGGCTGAATGGAGGCACCTAGATCTCAGCTCCTCTTCCCCCACCAAATAAAAACAGATTCTAAGCAGGAAGTATGTATCCAAACAGTATAGTAAGAAAAAGTGAAGATACTGTATTCTGTCCCCCTTGCCCTGCAGCAGGGATGAGGGTGAAAGACAGGCACCCCCAAACCTCTGTCAATGTGAACAATGTTGGCAAGTTCATGACTGGGAAGTTTCACAATCCACACAATCTACTTCCTGTAAGTAATCTGAAATTTCATAATAGCCTTTGTTTGGGGGAGGGACTTCATGCCATCTTCCCAGGAGACATCCAGAATATGGATGGATGGTAGACTTGGAAAGTGAACTATGGTCTGAATTTAGTGCATTTACTATATGGATCAGAAACCCTGGTATTGTACCACCTCAGTGCCCCCAAAATATTCCACTGGGAGGGAGTGAGGGAGGAAGGAAGGAAGGAAGGAAGGAAGGAAGGAAGGAAGGAAGGAAGGAAGAAGACAGCATGGGCTCAAGAGATGGCTCTACTCCTCTGTAAACGTCTATAACGTAACTACCATAGGTCCACCCATGGTATTAAAAACAAACAACACAAGAAACAAACAAAACCCTGGGAAAGCGGAGGCACACAGATCCCTGGAGCTTCCTGGTCATCTAGCCTAGCCTCATCAGTGAGCCCTAGACCGCAGTGAGAGGCCCTGCCTCCAAAACAGGTGGGGGGCTGGAGAGATCTGGGGATAAAAGTGTGCAGGTGTGAGGACTTGAGTGCAAATCCTGAAGAACTACCATAGCATGAGTGTGCAACTAGTACTCGTATGAGGAGATGTGAGGTAGAGATGGGAGAGCCCTGGAAATTATTAGAAGAGACAGAAGAGATAACCTGGTGTACATGACCTGGAAATTCCTAGAAAAGGTAGCCTGGTGTACATGATAGAAAAAAATAACAAAGAGACTCTGCCTCAAATAAGAGGAAAGAGAGGACTGATACCCAAGGCTGTCCTCTGACCTCTGCAAGTATACTATGTCATGCCCATGCTCATATCAATATATGTGAATGTACACACACACACACACACACACTCATGTAGAGAGCTCCTGGGGAATAGAATCTGAGGTTGGCCTATGGCATCCACTCTTACACACATACATTGCATTCATATACAACCAACTACATACACACAAGCATAGAGACACACGCATACATACATAAGAAGAATAAACAATAACACAGGAATCAAGTCAACATAAAACTAAACAATCTTCATAGGGATATGGGAAAAGGGAAACCACTCCTAATGATGAGATTTAAAAATTAGAAAGTCATGGAAATTCAGCAACAAAGCAAGATTAGGAGTACCACATGATCCAACAACTCCACTTCTAGGTATGCATCAAAGGACACAAATTTCGCCTATCAAAGAGATACCTTCAGACTGTGTTTACTGTGACATTATTCTCAATGGCTAATATAAGGGATCAAACTATGTGCTCCTCAAGAGAGCGATGGAGAAAGAAGATATGGTATATACACATGATGGAGTATTCACCAGTGGCAAAGAATAGAATCCCAGGATGTGCAATGAAATAAAGACAAAGGAAATAATCTCAACACACATACACAGGGTAGTGTTTCCTATTTTCTCATCTGTTAAATCCCACTAAGACATATGTTAATCTGTATTAATTTTTGAAGTACCAAAAGTACTCCACTGTCTAGCCCATTTTGGAACAATTACTAGTATGTCATTCTGAAGTGCTAGAATTCGTTCTGTCAAGGCCCTGTCCTCTGTGGGCAGTGTGGAAGCCCGGGGTGGGGTCGGTTGATTATCCAAACTATTGAGGACAGTGCTTGCGGTCCCCACCATAGAGCATGAAGAAAACCCCTGTGGCTTGATAAATCCTAAATGATGTACCTAAGCTATCAGTGATTGCCAAATAAGAAATGCACTGTAAATAGCAAGTTTGAGTGGATCCTAAATTCCCATATGAAATATCAGTGAAATGAAGTGAGAAACTATGAGTATAAACACGCTTACAGGACTCAGGCGTCATGTGGCTAGCATGACCAATGTTGGAGGGGGTCAGGCATAAGCAGAGATGAAAAGCTCAAGGACAAGAAGATTTTAAAAATGCAGACACTGCAAGGGCAACTAAAGATGGCTACCGAGAGATGCGTAAGGCTGGGCCTCAGAGGCTGTAGGGAGCCAGGAAGCAGCCAGTTTCTAGCCCAGCTAGTATTGCTACTCGCTTACCAGCCAGCAATGCTCGTGACACTTGTCTCCACATTTTCACGCATCCCACTCCTGCCTGATTCTTGTCCTCTGCCTCTATACTTCATTCAGATTCAGAAATAATATCTGATATTAGCATTTGTTTTTCTAGCTCCTTCCCCTGGGGAATGTGACGTGTTCTCAAGCAGGTGACACCCTTTTAGATGGTGTCACCTTAATTGGAAGCCACAAGGAGCAGGTGGGTCACTGTGTTCAAGTCCTGAGGTTCTATAGTAAAACCCCGCTCTGCTTCCTGGCTGTGATCAGCCACCTCAGCTTCCTGGTGTCACGTCTTCTCCATCATGATGGACCATATCCCTTCTCAAATGAGGGGCCAAAATAAACTGGTCCATCCTGAAGTTGCTTTTGCCAGGTATTTTGTTGCAATTAGAAGTAATTAATAAGAAAACACTCCCAGTTCACATCTTTGCCCTCCATGTCTTTGACTTGGAGGTTATTACCTGTAAAGGATCCTGTTCCTTAGGACTGGCTGCAACCTAAGACAGCTGGTTAATAAAGCTGAAAACTAACACATATTCGGCTAATGCCAGGTATTAGCACCTTAACTACTCTATATTTGTGCTTTTTCTAGCTCTATCTTCAGATAAAACAACTGGAAACCTCACACATGCTGCCCTCTTCACAGTACAGTTCCAAACAACGGACAAAGTTTGAAAGTTATTATTTTGAAATTCAAAGAAATAAGAATTAATACTTTGATAGTGTGATGATTCATTTGACATCCTGACTTCATCTGGAATCAACTAAAACACACTACCATGAGGAATGTTCTTGATGACATTATTTGACCCTGGAAGACCCCCCTAAATATAGGTGGCATCCCAGACTAAAGGTCATCAAAAAGGAAATTTTGCTTTGTGCCTACTTGCCTTCTTGTTGGCGTATTCACCTATCCTACTGCCGTGGTGTTCTTTTGCCAATATAAAACCAGCTTCTTTAAGAGTCAGTGCAGAGTCAAGCAGCTCTCCATAATCCTCCAGGCCTTCAGCTCCAGACTGGGAGCACCGAGACAGTCAGCATGGTGCACTAAGCAACTACTGGATTCTCAGCCTTTGTCTCCCACTGCACAAACAATGTCCATTCTATTAGTTCTATTCCTCAGAGAGCCCTGAACTCTGCAGATAGTATCCATGTCCAAACATTACATAGACGTTGAAAATGAGGACTGAAAAGGAAGTCAGTGGATTAGCTAGCTACATAGGAGACGCCCCATGCTGTCCCAAGTCTCCTTCTCCATCTGCCATATTGTTACAGGATTGGGACCATTTGTGAAATGAGACTGGTGGATGGCAAATCCACTGAATTTATATCTATCAAAATTCATATAATCTATCAAAAACCTTGATTATGAAATGAGTGACAGAAAGGTCTTTTAGGGGCAAATGAAGTCTAAATGATCTGTTTTGAAAATGTGTAGAGAGGCCTTCTAAGGGCAGGGGAGAGGAAGCTTCTGTTGATTCTGTGCAGAGATGGGAGGGGTGGGAATCACAAACGCAGGTGGGCAGCCATGCTGGGGCATTCTTCATGGAGGAACACACTGAGCAGGGAAGGCTTCAGACGGCAGTGAAGAAGGAGAAAGGAAGAGCCTGCTTGCTTCATGCCATATGTTTTTTCATAAAAGGAGGAGGGAAGTGAGCCTTCCGCACATAATAGAGGAGGGAAATGAAATTAGAGGCTCATGGGAAATCTGTAAAAGCCCTGTAACGTCCACCAAGGGAAATGGCATGGGAAGCAGAGGAGACATACTAGGGAAAGGGTTGCTAAGCAAGAGCAAGAGCCCAGCTGAGGATGAAGCTCATAAACCTGTAATGGAGAAAATCAGCGTGATTAGACCATGGTAGCTGGCTCAGACTTCCAGGAAGGATGGGAAAGCAGCCAACTGTGCTGGGCTGGATGGGAGTTAGGAAAACAGAGCTACAGACGAGATGACAGAGAAGAGGAAATCACATTTGATGGTGTGTGCCATCCATCCTCACGGTGTCAAGATTAGGTAGGAAAAAAACCCAGCCGATGAGCTACGGCCAAAGTCAAAGGAAGCCTTTGATGGACAAGGTCCGTGAAGTGACATTGGGATGAATGGCTCAGAGGGAACCCTCCTGGAAGAGAGGGGGTGGCATCAACATGAAAACGATCTGGCTTCTAATTTCCCTCTCCTCCTCGGTTCTTCCCACCTTAGGACTCTCAAACACGATGCCAGCAATCCTCTTACCTATTATCTCTTCTCTACTGAAGCTCTGCTACACTGATGGTGTTTCCAGTGTATAGTTTTGCTATGTAAATTCCTTCACTTGAACTCCAAAGTTGATTCATTTTCAGCCACTCTTCCACCTCATAGTCTGCTGCTTTGGGTGAACCCGAAGAGTGGGTTTCTAAAATATATTGGAGGTTTGAGCCACCTTGATCGAGAACAAAATGTTTGATTTTTATAAGTGGGCATAATTAAATCTTTTGTGTAAAACATTTTAATGACAAAAAATAAAAATATAACTAATAGAGAGCACAGTTTGACAAAGCAGGGAGTAAATATGTCAGTAACTAAAAGAAACCCATGTCCAGTGGAATGGACAAGAGCCTCTCCTGATCCTGACAGACCATCCCATGGTAGACAGGAGCTTAACATGCAATGATTCAAGGCTGAATTCATAACTTGTGACAGGTGAAGTGAAAAGTGCTTGACAGGGTCAAATATTTTAAATAAATTTCAATCCCTTTGCAGGAGAGGGTGTGGATCTGGAGCTAAGAGCAGAGAGCAGGCAGAGACAATGCCAGGCCTGTCACTCTGTCTTCCAAACTGATGGAAGATGCCGCTCCTTTGTCCTCAGCTCCTGCAGTCAAATCCTAGATGAGCAAGACAGCCCAATGCTATAAACAGAATGTCATGCTGAAACAGGCCAGAGGCATGCCTCTGCAGGGAGAGGGGGGTGAGGGCCTCCCTCTGAGCTTTATTAAAAGACCCTTTCAGCACTGGCATCTTTAATTGCAATGTTTATAATTCCACATCTTCTTTTCTTTAAAACAAGCATGGCTTGTCTGCAGGTGGAAGGGACCGGGCTCTGGGTAACTAAGATACCCACAATCTGAGGAAGGGCCATTGCCATCTGTTATTTAGCATAATTCAGTCGCACTGATGAAGCTGCATTCTTCCCATGAGAAACTTGGTCTTTTTTCTAGGATAAACTGGATAGTGGAGAGGTTATCATATACATAGCCTATGTATAGACAGGTTAAATATTATACAGAATGAATACACATTAATCCTAAGAGTTACTCAGGATTTATGCATCAGATAAAGGAACACAGTGACCATACAGTGAGTTGTTTGTTGATGGTCTAAAAGATAAGGAGGGCCTCACGAAGCAAGAGTCAGTATCCCTTAACCACCCCATCTCAGGGACTGAAACAGACATTATAAATAAATACAGGAAGAATGAACTAATTATCTCTTCTGACAGAGGCATTGGTATTTACCCCAATAAATGATTTTTAAGAAAGTCAATATCTGTGAGTGATTATTTATGGAAATGCAAATGAATACTTTTCACTTCTGCCAAAAAAGTGTTTAGACTACAAATTCTCGTTCATTTTTAAACCCAGGATTGAAAATTAATTAAAAATTAACTGAAGAATAATGAAATTTGGACTAAACTGTCTATTATACACCTAAAGCCAAATATAAATTTTTAGATAATATACTACCAACCTCATAAATATCACCTATCATTTGGCATATATTTATACATATCAACTCACATTCTTTATAGTCAGCACAAAATTATGGATGTTAGATATATTTTATAAACATGTGCATTTGCATTTAAGCATTCTTCCACCAAACCTCTGCCATACTACTTCCCAAAGTACTTCCATTTTCTCTGGAAAGTATGGAATGATATTTATAAGGCTTATACATTAATCGAGAAAACTGTAAGCAGCTATTTAAAGTCAAACTCATGCAAAGGGACCAAGAAGACCAGCAGAGGCTGAGGGAGAATAAAACATCCCACTCTGCTTTATTCCACTTGGGTACCACTGCTTCAACCCTCTTGCAGGGATGGAGACAATGTCTGAAACTCAACGCCGTTTTAGGAAGGTTGCAGCAGAGGATAGTGAAATGAGGAGAAAATAATGGATCCAGGGCATATTGGTATGCCACACGCAGAGAATGACTGCTTCCCTGGTCAGAGCTAAATATAAATGTGCGATTAAAGCTGAGTCACTTAGGGTAATGGCTCATTAGAAGCTGGAAGAAACGCACCATGGAAGCGTGAGCAATGCTTCCCAAGACAAAATATAATCACCTGGGAACCATTGAGCAGGTCCCTGTTGTGTTATTTAGGAAGTCTGAGGCTTGGGAAAACACCTGCATGGTTTGACCCATCTCTGCTTTTGTCCATAAACCCCATCTCCATAAAATGTTCCCACTCAATTTCTGACCTGGAAGATCTTGCTCCGTGTGAATTTGTAAATTGTGTTTAATTTGCTGTTTGTTTTGTGAGATGGGGTCTCACGATATAGCTCTCGCTGTCCTGGAAATCGCTCTGTAGACCAGGCTGACCTGGAAATCACAGAGGTCCACCTGCTCTGCCTCCCAGTGCCAGGATTAGAGGTATGTGTCACCACCTCACGGCTGTGCCAATGTTTGCGACCTACGTATTGTAAATAGTACTTGTAAACAGAAGCTCAAGTTCAGCTCAGAGGCCTTCTTACCAGACCGACGCGTGAAGTATTAGCAAAGCTGTTTAATTAGCTCTGAGACGCAAGCAGCAGTTATAGATAACCACAGTCCTTTACTACACGTGCTTATTGTTTTTCAGTTTCCTACTGCTAAAAAAGGATGCTCAGTCATGCCACAAGGACATGTGCTCAACTATGTTCAATATAGCAGCATTGTTTGTCATAGCCAGTACCTGGAAACAACCTAAATTCCCCTCGACCGAAGAATGGATAAGGAAAATTTGGTACATTTACACAATGGAGTACTACACAGCAGAAAAAAATAATGACATCTTGAAATTTGCAGGCAAATGGATGGAGCTAGAAAACATTATTTTGAGTGAGGTAACCCAAACACAGAAAGACAATTACCACATGTACTCACTCATAGGTTGTTTTTAAACATAAAGCAAAGAAAACCAGCTTACAAACCACAATCCCAGAGAACTTAGACAACAAAGCAGACACTAAGAGAGACTTACATAGATCTAATCTACATGGGAAGTAGAAAAAGACAAGATCTCCTGAGTAAATTGGGAGCATGGGGACCTTGGGGGAGGGTTGGAGGGGAGGGGAGAGGCGGGGGGGGGGGAGCAGAGGAAATGTAGCTCAATAAAAATCAATAAATTAAAAAAAAAAACAAAAAAGAGAAACCTGCCTTCCTAAAACCTACTTAAAGTCATGACAATTTCATGTGTGTTGTGTGACTAGCTCAAAACACTAAGGTGACCCTCTCCTGAAGACTGGGAACATCCTGAGAGAGTTTGTTCATTGATCCTGAGCACGTTCTCAAAGCTCACTCACAGATTGCTCTACAATTTTCCACTATGAAGGGTCAAGCATCCCCAGCTCAAACAGGGAAGCATAATTCTCTTCACTGTGTCTGCTTTGATGGATAATCATTTTATCTCTCAGAAGGAAAAAGTTCTGATTTAGTCTAAAAGATTTCACCTTACCTTCATGTAATAGTTCTCAATAGTAATAGTTTTCTTCTATGGTCTATAGTAATATTTTAAAGCCACAGTGATCATTAATTCTTTTGAAGATATTTTAGCATTGCTTTTGACCCATGGTGTTAAATAAGTAATAAGTCAAAGGCAGAGAAATTGTAAAAATAAGTAGCAAGTGTCAGACAATTGGAAGAGTAGAAATGAGATTTCATTTCAAGCAAATAATGGGTCTGGGAACTTGGTGGCAGAAGTTTCTGTACACCTACATCTACAATAAAAAAGAATTCGTCTTGGATACACACACAGTTTTATGGTAGCACATTTAAAAAATGGTGACATCCCTTTTCAAATTGTTTCCTCCGGTGTTATATTCCCACTCCAAAGTAAAGTTAGTACAAATAAATGTACAGTCTTTTTAAATTTCCCTCTTCCCACAGAGACCAAAGTCATATCCAGCCCCCACTTTTAACCAGTCTCTATATTCAGAATTATGCGGAATAGTTAAAACAATATATACATGTGTGATCATTGTCATGAAGACAGGGACAGTCTGTGAACTCCAGGGACAAGTCTGACTATGGATGTGTATTTGGTATAAAGGGGCTCACTGTCTACAAAAGGGAATAGAAGAGAAATTAGATGAAGGAATTGGTAGGGAAGGCAAACCGCCTGAGAACTGCGACAGTGCATGGCAGGCCCACGTTATAACAAAGGTATCTTAAATCTCAGGTTGAGGAGGCAGAAGGAAGAGATGCACATGTCTGTCCACAAGGGGTGTGTTCTGATTGCAGTGATTGCAAGGCAGAGAGTTCCCCTTTCTGCCCTGGCGTTGGCCCTTTGCTGAAATGAGTACGCCCTTATTGCCTTTGGCCAGAGGCAAAAGAGCCAAGAACGCCAAGGCTGCCATTTTGGAATGCAAGTGGGATTTTTGTTTGCTTGATTTCAATTCCATTTGCTGACAAAATTGTTCTAAAAATGGCTTTAAAAATTTTATTCCTGGGCAATTTTGAGGCAGAAGAGTATGGCAGTGAGTGAAAGTCCAGGGGGACCAGGAGTGAAGGCTGGGAGAAGCTAGTCATCCAAGATAGAGCAGGAAATCCTGGAGGAGGTCTCTGACACTCGCAAAGGCCCACTCCAGAGTTCATGATGATCTGTGGTTCACTACATACTACAGCACGCATCCCTGGGTGGATCTTTAGATGCTGTTGAGTGTGCAGTGCACCGAGTTATGTGCAGAGCTATCTGTACTAAACAGAGCATGTGAGGGGACCTGAGCCCCAAAGCCACACAAGACACAGATTGCTCAAAAAGCATGCACTATATGATATAGCCCGTTTTGCACTGGAGACATTCAGGAAACTTTGTCTTGGCTCTAGCCTTCTGTCTCCATTGGAAGAGAATCTTTCTCTAACAAATTGTTAGAATTTCTGCTACACCATGGACATGTTTCTGTCCAATACCTTGTTATAGGAAACACGTAACCAGAACCCCTTTGAGGGTATCCGCAAAACTCAGTGTCCCCAGCATCAGTTCCGCTATTGACTTCTATTATCGACCACTCTATGTAAGCCCAAGGATGATTTATGTCGCATAGAAAGGAGAAAGAGAACACCCAATAGCCTATGAAAGACACTGCAAAAATCTTGGGAGTTTTAAGCCTTCCATGATCATGTTATTTTGTTGAGCCACACACTACTCGTATGTGTCATGGCTTCCTCAAAGGTCTATCCATTGCCTGTTACTGGAAAGTTTCCAGGAACAGCTCCTGTTCCATGACAGCTTTAGCACAACTTCCACAAAACAACTGCCTAAGCGACAGACTTATTATCTTACAACTCTCTAGATCGGGAGCCCTGGGGGAGCTTCCCTGGGCTAAAATCAGGATCTGGCAAAGCTGAGGTCCCCCTGGGGTCCTAGAGAAGAGCCTGCTTCTTTCTGCTCAGGGCAGCTCCAGTTCCTTACAGTTGCGACCAATGTCTCCGCCCACACTGAGCCATTTCCAGCTCCACAAAGTTAGTCCCATTCCTGGACTCCGGCACCACGTCCTCCATTTTTAAAGCCTGCCGTATGGCCAGTTTCCAGTAGGTTGTCTTCACCCTCTCTGGTGCTGTGCCTCTGACACGCTCCTCTGCAATCCTTTTTAAAAACTGGTGTGATTATACCGGCCCCACCTGGATATGTCAGGACAGCCTCTACCGGTTAGGATTCTCAGGCACACTGTGAGATTCCGTTTGTCCTTTTGGGCACCACATCCTCGGATTCTGGGGATCATCAGAAGGTATCTTCAAAAGAATGATGCTGCTGCCATACCATGAAAATATTTTGTGTCGCCAAGAGTTACCTTATACATGAGCTATTAAAGTAGGCAAATAAAAATGCTATAAATACACGTCTTTTTTAACCCATTTCAATGTTTTTGAAAGGAAAATTTTAACCCATTGTTTGAAAACACAAAGATGTTCCACTTTTCAAATTGTAATGTGATAGAAGAATGGCAATTTACAGGTGACTTTTCTACATCAGCCTCCATGCATTTGGTAGATGTGATCTAAATCCTAGTGCCCTGACCTGGGAAGCATGCCCACAGTGCCCCGCACTCACACCAGCCGACTGGGAAGCATGCCCACAGTGCCCCGCACTCACACCAGCCGACTGGGAAGCGTGCCCACAGTGCCCCGCACTCACACCAGCCGACTGGGAAGCGTGCCCACAGTGCCCTGTAGTCACAGCAGCCAAGTGCAGACTCTTGATGTGGGAGTCCCCTCTGTGTGCTGCTTGTATTGGTTAATGAAACCAAACTGCCTTGGTCTGATAGGACAGAACTTAGTTAGGCAGAGAAGACCAAACTGAATTCTGGGAGGAAGAAAGCAGAATCAGAGAGATGCCATGGACCCGCTGCTGAAGATAGACGTCCTGAGACTTTGCTGGTAGGCCACGAACTCGTGGTGATATACAGATTAATAGAAATGGGATAAACTAACATGTAAGAGTTAGCCAATAAGAAGTTAGAGCTAATGGGCCAAGCATTGATTTAATTAATACATTTCCCGTGTGGTTATTTCGGGGCTAAGCTAGCTAGATGGCTGGGACAAACAAGTGGTCTCCCTGCAACAGACTCTGACGTAAAAGCAGCTGGCATAACAGAGTGACCAAATTTCAAGTTACCAAGAAATGTACATTGATTACAGGGGAAAGAATAGAAACTGCCCATTGCTTCCATTAAAATAGCATTTTATTTTTTTTCTTATTTTAGATAGTCGAGTCTTTTTATAATTGTATTTTTATTATTTAAACCAATTTTTAAATTTACATATATTTTTATCATATTCTTCCCCTCCCCCAAGTCTCTCCAGGTCCCATCTCCTTCTCTACCCATCCAGCATTAAATCCTTTCTCAAAAACCAAACAAAACCCCATGCAACAGCAAAATCAAAGAAACAGAATAAAACCACACCAAAAAAGGGAAACACAAACAAAACCCACCAAAACCCCACCATCACCCTAGGGTATCGTGCAGGCAGCACACCATGGTTGATAGAAGAACATTTCAACAATTATAAATGGATTAAAAAATGTTTAAATTTTTAAAAGTAAATATAACTTTGTCTTTATTCATCCCATACTGTATACATTTTTCCATAGACATAAAAATGAATATATCAGTAATTTAGACAATAAAATATATTGTATTAATAAATATCCTTCATAAATACACATGTCTAAATATATTTAGAATACATATACTAAATTTTACTAACTAGTATGAATAATCAAAAATTGAAAATTACCATGCTAATAAATATACTACATATATTTCGTTAACATATTTAACTTATTGCATACTAAAACTATTTTAAAAAGTGTTTGTCAACTAACTTGATATTAGTTTTCCATGAGCATCACAATGGTTAATTCAGATATAGGCAATTTCATTTATTCACTCAAACATAACATGAAAGAATGGTTACTAAGGAGCCAAGGAAAGATTAAGCAATTGTTTCATAAAAATTTATTTATTTGTGTGTGTGTATGTGAGAGCGAGAGAGACAGACAGAGAGAGAGAGGTGGTGGGAGGGAGAGAGAGTATGTTTGTGTGTATGAGTTTTTGTGTGCCATGCCATGCCAGAAGCCATGGAGGTCAGAAGAGAGCATCGTATCTACTGGAACTGGAATTATAGGCAGTTGTCCTAAGCAAACATGTTTTATACTGCTTCTATGAAGTTAATTTTGAACACTGAGCTTTGCCTTAGTTAGGATTTCTATTGCTGTGATAAAACACCATGACCAAAGCAACTTGGCAAGGAAAGTTTTATTTCATCTTACACTTCCAAGTCATACTCCATCACTGAGTGAGAGCAAGGCAAGAACTCACACAGGGAAGGGACCTGGAGGCAGGAGCTGATGCAGAGACCATAAAGGGATGCTGCTTACTGGCTTTCCCCCCATGGCTTGCACAGCCTGCTTCCCTATAGCACCCAGGACCACCAGCCTAGGGGTGGCACCGCCCACAGTGGGCTGAGACCTTGCAAATCAATCGTCCATTAGGATAATGCTTCACAGGACTGCCTACCAGGCATTTCCTCAGCTGAGAGCACCTCTTCCCAAATGAGTCTAGCTTGTGATTAGGTGACAGGAAACTTGCCAGTACAAACTTTAATAGTCACAGACAAAACTCACTCATCCTTCTGAAGTGGGTTGAGGATCTAACTGACCCTGTCTCAGATACAATTCTTGCTCTGAAATATACAGACAAACTTTGCTAAATACAGTAGCAGTGTCTAAAACACTCCTAACCTCTGGATCTGTGTCTTTGTGTTATAGTTTTTGTTTTCTGGTGACCGGAAGAACATTGTAAGCCATATTGCATATTGTTAACAAGTAGAAAGTGAATAAATGAATGATGCCTATCAATTTCATATTTTTAATATGTATATTTCACCTGATATTTGTGTGCTTCTCTGTTTGTATCTTGTCAACGAATCCAGCATTACTTCCTTGAAAGTAAAACAAACCCGTTCTACTCACCAAACTATTCCCTGAGCTCCAGAGCCAATTGGCTTCAGGTTCTGGTAGCGCTTGAGAACGGTGAAGGTTGAGTCTCCTACTTCCACACTGTAGAACTGGTTGTCTACTTTGCTTTTGCTCATGTTGTAATGTTTGGCAACGTATGACACATCCACGTGTTTGTCGAATCCCTGTCAAGAAGAATGAGGAGACGTGAGACAAGAGCTCCAGGTAGGACAATGGCAATGGATACAGAGCAAATATCTAGCCATCTACCATCTAGTGGGGCTAACGCACATAGGAGAAATAGTCTGTAGTAGGCCCTGTCCATTTCCTTGAAGCAAATGAGGCTTAAAATGCAAGAATGGTTTCTCAATATTGAAATATTTAAGTCCTGGGGAAATAGATCAATGGTTCGACCCCTAGTAACTCAACAAAAACAACAACCAACACCTGTTTAAAACAGAGAAAGATGATATTTTGTCACAGGATAATTTCATCCCTTTTAGGTGAAAAAATCCTGATGATATTCTTGCTTTGGTGTATCTTAGACACTTAAGGACTGAAGGAAATTAGACCAGTGCTAACTGGTCACAGAGGGAGGCTAACAATGCTGAGTGCAATCCTTTCCTCTAATACAGCTCAGGCCACAAGCTAGTATGCAGGTTAAACTTTTATTAATTGGGCAAATTTAAATTAAATACAGTTGACTTCATTTTTCTCATTAATACCCAAAGTGCTACTATCCTTATTAAGTGCTAAAAATACTAAATTAAATAAACATTGCATACTCTGTTTTGAGGGTGCTTAGATTTTACATATCTTAGTCATTGCATTTCCTAGTTATCTATGGGAAAGTTTTGTATATCAATCATATTTGGTAATTAAAGAATTGTCTTAAAATTCTGAATATTTACACATAATATATAATGAAGAGCTACTACCCATGCTTGGTATTTATTCATAAAAGCTCTTATGTCAGACTTTACTACACGAAAGATATGGACTCTATAGTTAGATGGTTCATACCATAACTAACTGCTTTCATGTGGCACACACTGGTGAATGCCTATGTAATACTTATGCCTCTTCTTGGTGATTTCATTTAGGTTTTAAACATGCATTCTTTCTGTGCATTCTTTCCAACAATAGAAAACAAATAATCTTAGCCAGTGGATCTCATTAGCTGCAGCATCCCCATGTTGGGGACATTCAGTTAGGAGAATCCTGACATGTTGTATAAAGCAACAGTGATGATATATAACTCATGGGTTCCCTTTAAAAGTTTGCTTGGTGGCCCTTCAGGAACTGGATATCCCCATCCAGCAGATCATTTTCCACATACACCACGAGGTTTCAATGTCCTGAGGAAGCTTTAGTCAGTGAAAACTCCACCTACCCTGCTTTGAGCCTAGAATTTAAACCAAAGAAGTTTTGTATAATTTAACAAATTAACTCTCTGAATATCAGTTCTCATACAATATGAAAGATTTAAACTGCCTTCGGCTCTGAATCTGTGAGTTGACCATAGAACCATTTTCCTTGGAAAGTTTTGCCATCTGTGTCTAAATAAAAAGGTGAAATGGAAGTATCTCTTAGTCTCCACCTGCACGGAAATATGATCCAGACAGGACGGTGATGTCATAGAACATGATCCAGGCAGTACGGTGACATAATGGAATACGATCCAGGCAGGATGGTGACATCATGGGTATGATCCAGGCAGGATGGTGATGTAAGGAAAACTGAGTGGGGATTATATGAGCTTAGCTAGAAGAATGTGCAAATCTACAGGAAGATTCTGGATGCCCCAGGATGGTAAGAAAGCTCTAGAACTGGATAGACATCATAAGCTGCAGCCTATGTCTGACACCAGGCATAGCAGCAGCATTTGGTGCAAATGTGGGAACCACAAATACTGGTGTAAACTATGGATTGGTAGCTGCATTGTCTAGAGAGGAAGCAGAAAACCTAGGTAATTTCTCAATGTAACCAAAGTCCTGAAATCTGGAAGGTAGTCAATACAGCATAGCACAGGAAATGAAACAAGACCGTTCAAAAGCAGAGTGTTGTGAGCCTATTCCAGGATACAGCCATGGGTCTAGAACGTAAGCAGAGGCTATGGACAGCTGCAAACACAAGAACATCCTATGCAAGCTATCAAAGCTTGTAACTCCGTACCAAGCACAGCACTCCAAGCTGCTGTCACTGCTACTACAGACTCATGGTAGGAGTGGCGCACAAAGCCCTGCTAAGAAAAGCCTTGCTAAGAAAGGTTAGAAACAACCCCAAATGGAATTACAATATTGAATACTTCTCATTTGCAGGATTAATGTGGGGTGGCTGACACCTGCCAAGCGTGGCACATGCTATGTTCTGACCCTTTGTTGCACCCCTTAGCATTTGGAATACTGCAAAGTACATAGCACAAGTTGGCTTTACCAACTCTAAATGTGCCTTTCGTCTTCCCTGTCTTCTTCTTCTGTCAGTGAGTAGTGTTCCTAAAGTATTGCATGTGTGTTCAATCATACATGTGTACTAATCACATGGATGTAATAATCATGTGTGTGCCAATCACACATGTGTAAGAATCACATACATATAATGATCACATGTGTTAAATAATCATATATGTACTAATAACACATGTGCACAAAAGACATGTATACTGGTCATACGTGTGTACTAATCACACATGTCTAACCATCACATAATAATGATCACACATGTGCAATAATCATGTGTGTATATTTATTTCATGTGAGTAATAACGACATGCAGTAGACTTCCTATCCCAGGCTCCTGACTCCATGCAGCCACCACTATCCATTTGTATGACTTCCTGTGGTTTTCCTGGCTATAGTCTCCATTTTCCCATGAGACTTGACCCAACCTAACGGAAATACTGTCAGCACTTCAATACCCATTCAAGGAAGTTTAATAATTCTTATAGCTTCTTGTTCAACCTTATCTAATATATGTAATACTTATAGGTGCCTAATCCAGTATTGATGACATACTTGCTACGTGACAATTACTTGGTTAGCACTGGCCATGTGGTAAAGACAAGACAAAGTTGCAACCTAGAATGACCATGGCGAAGTAGTTAAGTTTAAAAGGTACATTCCAAAGGGGAACAAAGGAAATATTCTGCTAATAAACAGGAAGGGATAACCTATTGTCTGTATATAATCATCATTGATTCATTCAAATAGCGCTATTGCTTCAAATACAGGAAGAAAATAACATGAAATCTATTTTGTAAAGGCATGGCTAGCCATGTTAGCCATGTTTCTGTTGCTAGGATAAAATACTCTACCCCAGCAAACACAGTTTGAAAGGGAAAGCTTTTATACTAACTCACAGCTCAAGGGCATAGTCCATCATGTCAGGGAGATCATGATGGCAGAAGATTAAGGTGACTGTCACATTGCGTCCACGGTCAAAGAGTAGGGACTGTGCATGCCAGTATTCAGCTTCCTTTTCCATCTTAGTCAACACAGGATCCCAGCCCTGGGAATGGTTCAGCCCACAATTAAGGCAGCTCTTCTCTGGATTAAACTAAATAACCCCTCACAGGCATGCCTGGAAGTTGTCTCCTTGGTGATTCTAGATCCTGTCAAATTGGCAGGGAATATCACCTATCACACTAGACAACAGAGAGTTTTGGGGAGAGATTCTCAAGTTTTAAGTTCTGTGAGTGAAACCCTGACAAGAGACTGAGTGTGCAGAGATTGGAACATATTAGAATTTCAGTACTGTGAGGGAGTTGGAATGGTAAAGAGATTGTAGAATATTGTTTTAAGGTGTGTTACTTGTGTTTATGATCTGGAACTTTTGTTTAATGATGTAAAGATGTGTTGCTCTTGTTATGCTGCATTTGTTTAACTTTGTAAAGCTGTGATTCTTTGCCTGTCTAAAACACCTGGTGGTCTAATAAAGATCTGAACAGCCAATAGTGAGGCAGGAGAAAGGACAGGTGGGGCTGACAGGCAGAGAGAATAAATAAAAGAAATCTGGAAGAGGAAGAAAGAGCAATGAGAGAATAAGGAGAGAAAGATGTCTGGGGTCAGACACCCAGCTACACAACAAGCCATGGAGTAAGAGGGAACATTAGCTATACAGAAGTAAGAAAAAAAAGCCCAGAGGGAAAGGGTAGATGGGAAGATTTAAGAAAAGCTTTTGTCTAGAAATAAGCCAAGCTAGGGCCAGGCATTTATAAGCAAGAATAAGCCTTGTGTTGTGATTTGGGAGCTGGGTGGTGGGCCTCCCAAAAGGGTCAAAAACCAGAAACAGTAGAAAGGTTCAGATTTCAGTTTATCTTGGGAATTTCTTTAGTTCCCAGAACAGCTATTCCTTTCCCGCATCTGTGTCCAAACTAACATCCTATGGCTAATAGATAAAAAACTTTAGAATCTATTAAACTTAGCAGTTTCCACCAACCAAAAACCAAGAAGGTCACCAGAGACATCTTAGGCCTATAGAAAAGCATCCCCTATCTTGCTCTAACCACCTCTCCAATGTACCCACCAATGTATTTTAAACTTATCTTGATTTATGATTTCCTTTGTTCAGTAAAACTATATAGCTTCATGCAAATGCTTCCATGTTGGGACATGGAATTTGGGATACCCTAAATCTTTGTTTCTGGACCCTGTTAACTCAAAATGGCTCTGAAATAAAATATCTCTTATTACCTTTAAAATGAGAACTGTGGTTTTGTGTTGACAATTATGGTGCCCAATGTGGGGCTCCACCCTCGAGTTTGCATAAATGCATGGGAGAGTTAGAGACCCTGTGAGAGATGATGGTCTCAGGGAAGAAGCTGAGAAAGTCGTTTCCCAAAGTAGTACATAAAACTGACCCAAAACACATCTTCCCTAGCCAACACTGACAATAATTCTTCAGAAGCAAAGAAAGGAAAAGTGTATAGATAAACACATGTATAATGGAATATACTGATGTGTGTGTGGAACAAGGTTTCCAAAACTGAGGAAATATTTAGAGATAAATGACCGTCTGTGCTCTAGCCAGCTTTATAGTTGATAATTACTGGCTAACTTGCAAGTATTTGGAAAACAGGGAGATCTAAAGATAGCCTAAACATTTACTAACTCCAAACTGGATTTTTTTGGCCACTTTATGCAGTTCTAGGCCAGAAACAAATTAACTAAACTCATAAATAGACAGCCTACTCTCATTAAAATGTAAAATGAGCTATAAAAAATGATAAAATTGGTAATTCATAATAACAAAGAGTTAAATTGAATGACAAAACAACAAATAATTTAAAACTTTTGGAGTTTATATAAAGAAAATTTTATAGTAACTCCCTACCGGTCCTTCATGGACCTTACTTCTTATCTCCTGCCCACCTTACATTTTCCTTAAGCATCTTTGTTCCTTTAAACTCTCATGATTGTAGAAAAGTGTCTTTTTTAATACAAACTACTCCTAAAATTCCTTTCAGGCTTAAAGACAAACATCTCGGTTCGGACTGAATCAGGTTCTTACAGTTTAGGTGAAGTCCTCAGGCTACTAAAGATACCGAGTGAAGCTTAGTCTACGCATCCTCTGCCGCCAACACTCCTGGGGATATATGATGATGGTCATCTTCAAGAACTGTCGGTGCCTTCCCTGTCTGTAATTTTAACAGATCAGTTCTTTTAAAAATGGATTCTGTGTTCCTTTACTCATATTTTTCTAAGCAGAAACGCACTACACCTGTGAGTGCCACTGACACCACATTACTGGCAATGAGCTGCGGACACTCAAAGCTTTGATTATGAACGGCTCAGTTGTAATCACCTGTACTCCAGGAACACTACTACTCTGCTCACTGAGAAAGACCGGCCTGTGCTGCTGCTGACAACTCCCAGGCCGGGAACATTTGGGTAGGGACCTTTACAGGCAGAACTTCCGAAGTTTTTGTTTGTTTGTTTGTTTAAAAAAAAATAGAGCTCGTGTCAGTTCTGCACTCAATATCTGGAAAACATTGAGCATGCCTTTTTTAGTCTTTATTTAGTTTATTATTTATATCTTATGTGGTTCCATAAAGGATTTGTGTAGAGGCTAGAGGAACAAGCAATGAAAGCACCGAATTCAGTTTCAAGCAGAAATGCAGCAGGCTGAACAATGACAGGTATACCAGAAAGCTGAAGTTATGAATGCCCACCATCTTGAGCACAAAAGTTAGTGTCACGCTCTGGCAAGTCAAAGGAGAAACTAGTGGTCACCAGAACAAAACCACAGTGAGTGGCAGGTTTTATGAATCTAACAAGTCTACCAAATGAGTTAAAAGAATGATAATATTTCTCTAGTGCTTAACATTAGGGAGAATATATTCTGAAATTCTTTACATAATAAATCTGGAATCAAACAATAGTCAGAAAATCCAAGAACTTTTACCAGGGACTCAGAATTCTGTGTTGTATTTCTTACTTGATATGAACTCTCAGAGGGATACAGGTAGAGTAACATTACTACCTGTAGGTAGTAATATATATATATGTATGTATATGTATATATAATAAGTAATATAGTCAATTTCCTACTATAGGTACACTCTTTATTGTATCAAATACTTTTAAAGCTTGCACTGAAAACAAATACAGGAGGTTCCCAGAGACACGAATTAGTAATCAGAACTAGAAATTCATGGGCACATGAATTAGAGTCACCCAATCCGACATCATTCTTACAAACTGGAATAATTCAGCTTAACAAGAACTTCGAATAGTGAGGTGGTTTTCTAACACCGAGGTGAGCTAAAGAACAGCACCTCAGCCATTCCAGAGAAACAGCAACTAACAGGTCTTCACTACACACTCATTCCCTGCCTCTCTCCATCTGGAGTCCAGAAGGACTGGCCATTAAACAAGGTCCAAGTTGAACCCCATCCTATGTCAACAATAGATGGTGAGTTTTCCAAAGCCATCATGAAGTGTGAAGGGCTTGGTTTCATTCACTATAGAATATTGAGCACATCCTGCTGCTACACAGTTTTAAAATCCCTGTAGACATCCAATCCCCGACTCAGTAGGAAAAGTCAGTGCTCACTTTTAGTGGATTAACCAGCGTGTAGACAATTCTTTAGACTTATCCTTTGTACTTTAAATTATCTGCCCAATGTCATGGCTCTGCTTTTGACGCAGGTGAAATCAGCATTTCATCTTATAAGTCACGCTGGGAGTGGAGCTCATCCAAAACGCCATTGCAAGGTCATCCCAGAAAGCTAACAGGAAGCACTAACCACACCCTTCCTGGGGCAAGGAGGCATAACTTGACTCCATTTTAAATCTGAATCAGATCATCTGTCTATGAGTTTTAGAGTGAGGGGTCTGAGGTGCAACACTTTAAAATGTCAGTAAGTTTGTTTTGTTGGGGACACGCACTGCCTTGGTTTCTCGATGTGTGAGTGTTTAAAGAGAGTCCCATTCTGGAATCTATTTCACTGGGAGCCTAGTTGGCCCAGAGATGTTACTCTGTGGAATCAACAGGTTATGACAAATTAAAAGTATAGCAAAACTGTTTACACTAAACTTCCACTTAGTCCTTGTTTTCTGCTGTATGAAAAGGGCATTTGAAGTCGTCAACGGTAGTGCAGGGCGGCCTCCGTCTGCCCTGTCTCTCTGTGTACGAGGGGAGAAAACAAGCAGTACATGGAGCTTTCTGAGCAAAAGGTTAGTATTAGTTTGGGAACTTTGTTGAGTGACTAATAGATCGTTAAATGTAAGAATGAGTTTTCTTACTTTTTCCAGGGAAAAATTCTAGAGAGACAACTTCCACAATGAATAATATCAAGGCTCTTCATGAAGACAGCCTGCTTCAGAATCCCACTATGAGAATCTATACCATAGGAAATAGACTGAGTAAGTCTATTTATTAATAATGACTATTTATTAGTCATTTATTAATAAGTATAGTATAATAAATAGAACGTGATTATAATATAATTATTAAATGACATAATAAACATAATATAATTAATAAATAACAATCTATTTATTAATAAAGTCTGTTTATTAGTAAACAACTGTCTATTGTGCTCTCAAGTCATACCAAGTGAACCCTAAGAACACAATCCTCCTGGACTCATGGTGCCGAACATTAAATTGCTGAAGAGAGGA
This sequence comes from Ondatra zibethicus, assembly GCA_004026605.1. NCBI lineage: Eukaryota > Metazoa > Chordata > Mammalia > Rodentia > Cricetidae > Ondatra > Ondatra zibethicus. Next base: position 13,741 of record PVIU01002705.1, on the reverse strand, counting down.
GCAACCAGGGAGCGCTGATCTCAGTGGCACTGCCCATTAATCTAAAACACTGAATTCTACCCATACCTCTCACTGGACATGCTCCCACCTTGTCTGTGGTAAAAATAAAGGAAGAATGAATGAGAAACACTAGTTGGTATTATATAATTAGAGAAAGAAGAATGGCCAGGACAATAAACAGCAACCAGTTACTAAACTAAAAACTTTCTTGTGTGAGAGTTAAAACGTCACTTGGGAAAAAAAGTTGCTAACAAGTCAGCCTGGGATTTCCTAATGTCTCTGTGAAGTCTGTCTCTATGCTTTTGGTGATGAACGTTTAGAGTTTCACTGTGCTACATTTGAGAATCTGGAACCTGAATCTGTTTATCACATATACAACACACAACATTATGCTGGGCCCCATGTGGAACTATTTGCTATTTTCTTTCCTGCACCTGTATGGCCCTGTAAAGATGCATTTTATGTCTCAGTTAGTAGCTCTCTGCCAAAAGATCTTGACTTACGTATCTTCTTATCTGTTTTGATTACTCATTTGCCTATCATTTATGTATTTGTTGTAGTGCTGGGCTCTTGCGGTCACTAAGGATCTTGCATGTTCTGGAAACATATTTTACCCTGGGCCACAAGCCCAGACCATCTTTAAATTTTGAGGAAAGAATTTTGCTGAATTATAGATGGTGGCTCTGAACTCTATATACAACCCAGGATAGCTTCAAAGCTGTCACCTTCCAGCTTCAGCTTTCCAAGTAACTGGAATTATAGGGGTGTACCACCATACCCCAAGTCTTCTGCCACCTTATATATTTATTGTTTCAGAGTTGGACACATAGCTCAGTGATAAGACACACTGGCCTAGTACAAGCAAGTTCCTGAATTCAATGTGCAGCTCTGAAAATCAACAATAAAATGTAGTCCTATAGGTTCAAAAGTACTTTGACCTTTTATGAATGTGTTGGCAATACATAGATAAACATTTATGTTTTAGAGAACATGAACTCCCAATTATATAGACCAGCATCTGCTGCTGGATTTAGAACTTGGAACCAAAGTGCTGGTGGGCATGCATGACCAAAATAAAACTGTAACCACTCCTGGTCATGTCCCGAGCCCCAGGAAATCATTTTTCAGTGAAACAAAGGCTATAATTTCATCTCTATTTGCAGTATGTCCTCTCACAAGGATAATAAGCATTAAAATAGCACAACTAATGTAAAGACTCATTACATATGAACACAATATAGACTAAAATGAAATCTGTGTGTTTTGCATGTCTCTTAAGTGAGCATTATTGCAGATGAGCCATGCATTGAAACCATGGACAGTTCTAGAATATTTTATAGAACTATAAAATATATGCGAGTCATGACTTTATTCAGTCAGACTGAAGCTTCAATCATAATTAAACTTACAATACCAAGATATATTCACAATCAAGTTAAGCTCATTCCGCAGGAAGCTGAAATCTGACCTTTCTGTGTTTAAGTGAATCAAGCACATTTTCAAAATGAACCAAGACAAAAGCCCTCACAGTTCCAAAACTGAGTCTTTTAACTTCTCAGTTATTCTTGGGCAGTATATCAGAGCTATTAGAACTATCTCATAGGTTTTCTTTTGTTTTGTTTCAGAAAAAAGTGCTAGGATATAGGACAAAAATGGAGCATTAAGTTTACTATAGCCAAATTTCCATGTGGACACAAGGGAAAATATCATAAAGCAATCCATGCCTCATTCATGAATAAAATTGGACAGTTGCCACGGCAGTGTACACAGCAGTGAGTTATTTCATCAGACAATATGTGCCATGTTGTTATACTGTCTACCTTGCCTTTGTTTAATATCTTACCTACTCCAGCCAAGCAAATAAAAGCAGGGGTGCTGTGAATTTTTAGGTTATTAATATAAAATTTAATATGATGAAAGCATATGTAAGGAAAGGCAGAGTCATATTCCATTAAATAGATGGAAGTGGAACCCAAAATAAAATGAAAAGTTTAAGTAAAAATTTCTCTTTCTAAATGGTAAAATATCATCTGAAACTATTTATGAAGTTTATTAAAAGATGAAAAAGTAACAAAGGAAGTAATGTTTTTGCAATGCTTCATCTCTCCATTGTCAACACCACTGGATTGGAAGCACTTAGGAACCACTCCTCTGGACATGTCTTTAAGCAGATTTCCACAAGTTTAGCTGGGGAGGGAGGTTCTACCCTGAACATGAGTGAAACCATTGCATGGGCTGGGGTTCTGGACTGAATAGATGAGAGAGAAGAAGGAGCTAAAGGAGAATGAACATTCCTCTCTCGCTGCTTTTTGACCATGGGCACGATGTGACGTAACCACCTACTCTTTCTGTTATCTGCCATAGAGCTGGCAGAGAGAAATAAGTGGAAACCGTGCCCCAGCTCTATGGTGGATAACAGAAAGACACAGAAATTGAACAGTTTGGTGAGCAAAGCAGTGTGAGCAAGTATAAAAGCACAAAGAAGATGCGAAGAGAGCAGCTATAATTACTATAGAGAAAGTGTATGCTCATCAGTGGAAAATAGGAGAGATGTCTCAAAGGAAAGATTCTACCTGTCCAAAGCTCCAACATACAAAAATGCCAAATGATTTGAAACAAAAGAGTCTGAACTGAGAATGCTGCTGAAGACTTCCTGTTGGGAAATAACTGTCTAGGGGTGTGCTTTCCCAAATCCAGGTACCAGAGTATGCAAATTTATGGTAAATAAAGGACCCACTTTACCTCGAGCTGGCAGCAGAACTTGGCAGGATGCTCCACACAGTGATGGTTTAGCAGGTGTACAAAGTGCAACATTTATGGAGTCATGGAGGCTTGAATACAAGTTCCTGAAAGCACCTGAGACCAGGCAATGTAAGACAGAGACAGATTCCCCAAAACAAAGCTCTGCTGAGCTGTCATTTTATTTACCTGTGAAGGTTAAGATTAAGTCACAAAGAAACCCTAAGCTATTGGAGATACTAGACACCATGGGAGAGCTACCAAGGATAATTGTAGGTATGTAAAGAGACATACCAATTAAAGATTGGCAAGACCTACAAGATCTTCCAGCACATATCTGGCAACTGATGTCTTAGTGGTATCATGTCACCGCTGCCGTCTGTGATCCCCGCATCTCTAGTTCTGCTGCATGTAGCACACATATTTTAAACATTTATGTAAAAGCCTTTTCTTCCCCTCATGGCAATCAATAACTGCTTTTTAAATTTTGTGTTAATTTGGTCTCCAATCAAAATACTGCATGCCAACTGAAGTTATTAAAATATTTATAATGGCTACTTCAGAGAGAATGAATGAATGTTCTGAGTTGATGAGTGTGATAATTCTCTCATTCATATTCCGTCTCCGTCTCTCTAGCTCTCCTTCTCAAAGAAAAATAAGCCTTTTAAATAGATAATAAAAATAAAAAATATGTATATTAGCGTTTGTATAGTTGTTAAGCCCTCAAGCTCTGAAATAAGACACAATTTGACTTCAACTTCTGAAAATAACTGGGGTTGTACAGACAAAATAAAGGAAAAAAATCATGGTCTTTTTTTCATTTTATTTTGTATTGGACTTTGACAGATTACAATTGTTTATATTTATGGACTATAAAATGATGCTGTATGCGTTTAAGGCAGAATGAGTAAATCAAGCTAATTAAAATATCTATAAGGTATGTTGACTAGAGGATGAAATCAATCACAATCAGCAGTCATCAAATTCATGAATATGTCCTTGACATAAAGTACAAGAGTTTCAGTGGTACAGGCAAAAGGAAAACAAACTCAGCTCCTTAATTTCTTAGACCAGTTCCTTAATTTTTAAGTCCACTTAGATTTATAACCTGTTGATTAATTTGTACGTAGGGTAGGTATGTATATGGGGTGCACTGTGCAGGGATGTGTGTGCACATGTGGAGATTATTAATACCTCAGGCTAGTATTGTTGCTCATGGCTTGGAGACGGAGTCACTCACTGGCCTGGGGCCTCCCTACATTGGCTGGGCTGGTGATTGGTGGTTTTCAGGATTCACCTATCTCCTCTTCCTCTCATCTTGCCACAGATCAGGCTCAAAGCACAAGCCAGAGCACCTGGCTTTGTGGGTTAGTACAGGCCAACATTTCTGGCTTCTGTGGGTCAGCACAGGTCACTGTGACTGGCTTCTGTGGGAAAGCACAAGCCATCATGCCTGGCATGGTAGGTTAGCATAGGCCACCATTCCTGGCTTCTGTAGGTAAACACAGGCCATTGTGCCTGGCTTTGTGGGTTCTGAGGATACTGACTGAGCCATCCTGCAGACCCAGGTGACTAATTTTAACTCTTGAGACTCAGGCTCTCTCCAAATTGTGAAATCCTTTAAGATTATTCATAAGCAATTTAAATATCACTATACCTTTAGAGATTTCATAACTACTAGATGTTAGATTAATAATGATTGTGATTAGTAAAACAGCCAAAACATGATCAAGGCAAGAAGTACACTCCTCCAAGAGATAAGTTGCTGAGAAATTAGGTTTCACAGACAAGCACGCAAGTTTCTCCTCAGGAGACATTTCACGGTTGTCTCTCTTTCTACTTTTAAGAGCTCAAAACTATCTATTGAACATTTGCTGGATTAAAATAAATTGAGCTTGAGAATCAAAGTTGAGATGTCCTGACATTGTCCTCACCTCAGGATCCCTGTGTGGAGCAAGGATAGCCCTTCATGTGCTCCTTGTTTGATATTGTTTATGCTGGTTGTAATTCTAATTTTTATACCTGATATCTGTTCTTAGTGTATATCGATTTGTATGGGGTTTAGAACTATCTTATTTAGAAAAAAAAGGGGAGGTTATGAGGAACCTCCTTCAGCTAATGACCTTTAAGAGGACCAGGTTGGGGCGTGACTTAGGGACCAAAGAGGCACGGTCATGCCCAGCTCTCTCTCTTATTCCCGTGCTCCACACCGTGATGTTGGAACCCCATTCCTGTTCCATGAGTTTTCCCTCTTAATAAAGAAAAACTTTAGAATACTCTATTCAGAGTTATCTTGGGATTATTTGACTCACATTCAGCATCATCTGTTGATGTGGGATTCCCCTCTGTATGCTGTGAATACCACTGGTGAATAAAGAAACTGTTTTGGCCTGTTGATAGGACAGTAGTTAGGCAGGTGGGGAAAACTAAACTGAATGCTGGGAAGAAGGAGGCAGAGTCAGAAAGAAGCCATATTGCCCTGCCAGAGACAGACACTGGTCAGAACTTTATTGGGTAAGTCACAGCTTAAATAGAATAAATTAATTCTATTTAATTAATAGAAATGAGTTAAATTAATATGTAAGAGTTAGCCAATGAGAAGCTAGAACTAATGGGCCAAACAGTTATTTAAATAATATAGTTTCTGTGTGATTATTTTGGGGGCTGAGCAGTCGGGAAACAAACAAGCGGACCTCCTCACAACAAATTGGTGCTGGAAACTAACAAGCAGCTCCTGAGACTATCGTCCCCAGGAGGTAACAAGTGCTGCACATGCCAGCAGGTGGGAGGGACAGTTCCAGTTCCTAATCACTGTAAGTAAATTCATGATTCAAGTCCTGATTCATCTTCTGTATGAATCGTATTACCACTGCCTTGCGTGACCCCACATCTCTGGCTCTGTTGCATGAAGCTTGTGTATCTTAAACCTTCATGAAAAGGCTTTTTCTTCCTCGTGGCCATCAATAATTGTTTCTTTTTAATTTTGTGTTAATTTGATTTCTAGTAACTCTCATTTTAGAAAAAAAGAAGCAAGGATTGAGGTGCCAGCTTCCTTACGGGCTCCAGGCTGTCTTACTTAGACTGCAGCCCATGGAAACCATGTGCATTGGTCTGGAAGTGCATTGGTCACAGCACTTCCAGAAAATTAAGATGCCAGCAGGGGACTGCCCGTGGACTCAAACCCTGTTTCCTCCTACTGTAGAAATGGAATGTGATGACTTTACATCTCTCTCTTTTATTCCTACAGCTCCGCCTCTCCTTTACTTCTCTAGAAATAAGAGTTCCAGAAAAGAACTCCAATGGAGCACTTGCGTGGCCTCATTCACTCACAAGTGAAGCGCGATGGCTCTGTATGTCTGCTCGCCTGAGGCTAGCGCTAAGGCGGCTGCCCTGTTTTTCAGGAGGGGTCAAGAAACTGAGTCCTTCATATTACCCAGGAAAATATTATCATTTATATTATGAAAACAGGAGTTATTGTTTCATGCCTTCCATCCCAAAGAAAAATTTCTCACCAAATTAAAAAAAAAAAAACAAAAAACAACTCCCCTGGTGGCAATGCCTTAGACAACAAGTAATATAATAGCCAATATTAATCTATTATTTATAATAAGTAACACGTTTGTTAATGAAGGGTATTCTTAGGCAGTCAGTAAATCTCATTATTCAGATGATTTGATAAAATTTTTAGTTAAAACAATGATAAACGTGTATATTTTTGTTGCCATTTAGCATTGGAAACTTTGGTTTCTATGGTTTCCTATACACATTTCAAGGACTGAAAATGCGGAGTGATGATAATGTACAGACTGCAGTCAAGAGATGTAGATGGCAGACACATTTGGTTCTAATTAAAGTTATCTAAGATCTTTGTGTAGTATATAGGAGCAGAAATTAAGATGCAACCACACCCAGCTGGTGGCCAAAATGAACATGCCAGAATAGGAAAGCCTGTGAGACGCCCTGGAGAAGACGTTCCCAAGGGACAGCTTGAAGGTAAATCCACCTTGTAACTCCACCTCTGAAAAGAAAGACACTGTTTTCTTCATATTTCTAGAGAAGTAAAGGAGAGGCAGAGCTACAGGAAAAGAAGAGAGAAATGTAATATTATCAAATTTCATTTCTACACTAGGAGTAAAGAAAATGCTTTGAGTATATGGGCAGTCCCCTGCTGGTGTCTAGCTTTCTGAAAGTTCTGGGGACAATACCCACTGATCTCCTGTGGGCCACAGTCTAAGCAAGACAACCCGGAGGCTTGGACTTGCTTATTTTCCACCCAGGGATCACAGGTTCAACTGAACAGACAATCCAAACCCTGTGAATTGTTCTTTCGCAGAACACATATTTAGAGGAGTACATGTTAGTACTGCAGCCTACCAGAGAATGAGAGACGAAAATCCCAGGTGTGCTCAAAAGCCATGGGACCAGTGGGGACAAGAAGGAAGGGCTCATTCTTATGTAAAACTCCCATCAAGACATCTTGGGCTACCAAACTGGCATTTCAGAGAACAGGGGTAGAAGAGACATGCACAGTTATGTGAGTGAGATATCTTGTATGGACTGGTTCCAGCAAGACTCGGAAGAATGTTTCTGATGAAGTGTGAAAAAGCATTTTCTGACGGGAAGAGAGAAGCAGCCAAGCACACCAGCCACACACTTAGTAAGCCAAATAAGGTAGGTGTGGAGGTGGGGAAACTGGATAGGCAGTAGAGATTCTCAGGGGGGAGCAGTTCTAGGGGGCTAAGTAAGAAAGACTTTAGAATGAGTTTTCGGGGCTATGTCCCATGAAATTCAAAGACATTGAAAGATTTGGGGGATTTCTTGTTTTGTTTCTAGTAACCTAACGCAAAGGCCACTCTCACAGGTGTTTTGAGGATAAATCATTTAGGGTTGGGTAAAGGCAGGTGCTCTTAGAGTAATTCAGACAGGAGGGGGTATCTTGGGTCAAAGGGGTAGCAGAGAGATGGTGAGAGAGTGACCATGCAGACACATGTAGAGTTAAGTCTAGCAGAGAGTGTGCTGATTGAATGTGGGGCATGGCTCATAAGATGATTCCACAATTCAGCTCTAACTGGACAGTCAGAACGTCCTGAACAAAGACAATGGGGAGGAGAATGAGGTAAGGAAGATGAAGTGTTTTGTTGTCTCTGAGGAAAGTTTCTTATGTACCTCAGGCTGACCTTGAACTCATGGTCCCCCTGCCTCAGCCTCCCTAGTGCTGGGGGTTACAGGTGTAACCACCCCACTCCCTAAGTGTTGGACTTAAATAGGTGTTGTTTGGTTACGTTCTTTTAACATCTAATTGGCGATGTCCAACCAAGCAACTGTATGCATGAATCTGGTCATAAGGGGAGGTCTGGCCCCAAATCCCAACTGTGTGACACTCTAGCCGTGTTTACAGCATTTGCAAGTACAAGTTCATCGAATTCCTGCAACAACTCTCAGAAGTGGCTGTTATTTATTTCACTCTCTTAAAAATCAGGAAACTGAGGCACAAAAATGTTGAGGCACTCACAGTGGCAAGCAAGCGACTACTAAGTGGTACCTCGGTGTTTCTGACTACACTCTCTGCATCCAGAGCGCTTGTTAGAGAAAAGTTCCCACCAACAGGCTTGAGCCTCAAGCCCTGTGACAGTTGAGTATAAGGTGAGACCACACAGTCAGCCTTAGAATGCCGTTCAAAACCTTTCCTTTGCCGGAGGAATCCTACTCACATTCAGGGAAAGTGAGCACCATAGAAACTAAGTAAAGCAAAAACACTGTTCCCTTTGCAGTGGAGAGAGTTGTATAAAATAATAGAAGAGGCAACATCTCCTCTTAAACCTGCTTTCAGTGGGCACATGCCACTCCATTCACAGCTCAGCTCAGAGAGAAGCAGCAAGCAGCACCCAGAGACAACTTCTGTTTTGCTTAGGAATACGGTTAGCATACGATTCCTCGCCAGACCTCCAGCAATCCTTAAGAGTAAAGAGGAGGATGACAATGAGACCCAGACAGGTACTTTAGGCTAAAACAGTTCTATACACAACACCCATTTGTACAGGGGCCCTAAATACTGTTTTCCTAGTGACAGTGTTTGTATGAATAAAAGAGCACACAGATTTACTGGATCCACATGAACACCAACCATTGTGGTGACCTCCGTGCTCTCCCTTTGTGGGCCACTGACAACATAGCTGGGGTTGTTTTGTTTTCTAACTACTGGAAAGACAAACGGCATGTCACTTGTAGGTGAAAACAGGCAGTCATTGGAGATGCTGCATTCAGGACTCCTCAGCCCTTAGAGAAATGAGCAGCAATGTATGTTCCTGATACTTGGATTATCAACACCACATTCCAAGGATTTGGACAGAAATCTGACTAGAAATCACTTTGCAGATTAATTAATGATGAACCTATTCAGAAAGTTTATTCACTTCTAATAACTAGAAAGGGGGGATGTCTAAGGATTCACTTTTCTTTCCCAGCACTTTCAGCATTACACGAAGAAAAGCCTTGGTGTGGTTCATATGAAATAGCATTACATGAAGGACAGCATTGGTGTGGTTCATATGAAATAGCATTACATGAAGAACAGCCTTGGTATGGTTCATATGAAATAGCATTACATGAAGGATAGCCTTTGTGTGGTTCATATGAAATAGCGTTACATGAAGAACAGCCTTGGTGTGGTTCATATGAAATAGCGTTACATGAAGAAACAGCCTTGGTGTGGTTCATATGAAATAGCGTTACATGATGGACAGCGTTGGTGTGGCTCATATGAAATAGTATTACATGAAGGACAGCCTTAGTGTGATTCATATGAAACAGCATTATATGAGGACAGCCTTGGTGTGGTTCATACGAAAATGGAACGGCAAAAGTGAAATACAAGGGAGTGTACTGTACCTTGTTTTACCTGTGAGGAACACACACCTGACAAAAGGCGATTTTCACGTCCAAGGTTGGTTCACTGCAGTAGTATAGGAAATGGAGGCTCATAAATACCTATAGGAAAGAAAATTGTGCGATGAGTCTCTAAGTCAGTAACTTTTAATTATCTAATAGTATAGATTTTATAATCATCTGAGTTACAGGCAAGAGACCATGAACAGCACGTATGGACCACAATTCTTACCCATATCTATACTAGGCACTTTCCACAAATTACAAATATTATATGCTGCAATACGGTAAAATATTTTATAATCTATAATGATCAATGTTATCATAATCATATATATTGGATATAATAAATTCGATATCTTTAATAAGTTAAGGCTAAATACAAAATTTATATAACACTTTCAATGCTGGGCATCTAATTGAAAGAATATCAAACATATGCTCAAGAAGGCATGTATGGATGCTTATTGTAGAATTCAAAGTTTATATGGTTTATAATTGTATGTTCACCATAGACTAGTATTCTGGAGACTTGGCCTCTAACACAGCAGTGTTCAGGTAACTGGACCATGATGGTATAAGCCTGATGAATAGATAAGCCCCCTGAAGGGACTGCTAAAGGAAGTGTCCACTCAAGGAGGTGGGGCTAGTTAGAGGAGAGAAGCCACTGTGGTTATGATTCTCAAGGCTGTATCTTCTTCCCTGTCCTTCACTTCCTCACGTTTTCTGCCTCCCTGTCCACCACATGCTCCCTGCCATCGTGCCCTCGCTCGTGGACTAACACCTCTCAAGCTGTGAGCTGAAACGCTACCTCCTTTAAGTTGTTATTCTTGAGGATGCAATCTCGGTGGCGGGAAACTAGCAGATGCTAGGAAGTGAGCTAAACTGTGTAATATAGTTCTATAAAAGATGGGGAATCGGTAGATTCGAATTTAGTGCATAAATACAGATAAATCTTCAAACATGATGTTTTGGGGGGAAGCAAGTTTGAAGTTCACTTATTAAAGATTTAAAGTATACAAAAATAATAGCACTCACTATTTTAAGTACAGGTAACTATAGAATAAAGAAACGTGAGCACTCTATTAATATCTGTTTGATCTCAGTGGGAATTAAAAATATTTAATTATACTGTTTTCTGTGGATTTGAAAGGTTACAAGAGAAGGAGAATGTTAAGGCAATGCCAAATATAAACCTGAATTCCTTGGTAACGATATAGCATCAGAAGAATCTGGTAGCTTCACTCATTTAATTAAACATATTTTTGAACAGCATTTCATGCAAGGCAACATTCTGTGAGATCAAAGGATTTAAAACTGAGCATGGATGTAAGACTTCTATTTCTGGCATGTGATTGATTAGGTCTCCTGGAAACCACTCTGAAGTCAAAACTGTTAGATGAGAGACAAAAGATTTTAAAATGCATAGATAGCTAAGCTTCTCAAAGAGAACAAGAAACATTCTGAGTGGCAGAGAATAATGTAGAGGGACCCATAGAGAAGCCCAGGAGTCAAAGCTGTGACTTGGCTCTCACCACCTGCCAGTTCCCAGTGACTAGACCTCCAGGTTTTAAAGAGAATAGCAGAGTGCAGTGGACAAGCTTCCGTCCACCTGAGTGGGAAGTGGCATTGGCAGGAATTGAAAAGGCATTGCTAGAAAATATTTAAACCAATGTCATGAGGAAGCAGAATAATCCAAAGCGAGGTCTGAGCTTCTAGAGTCATGTTTAGTATTGGACTTTGCTATACATTTATCTTCCATTTAAGGAAGAGTAAAATGACTTTTACAAAAAGGAGTAAAATGAGCAGAGAACAGTCTGGGCCTGTGTTTGGGTGTGAGAGAGAGAACTATTGTAGTGGAGAGGAAAGTATAAGATTATTATACAAGTTAAGTGTCAACTAATAGAATAAAGAACCTAGAAAAAGATAGTTCCATACATGGATACCAGGTTACATTAAGGTCCACATTGTAGATATCTGAGGAGATGAGAAACTCTGTGTTGAATCATGAATGGTCACTCATGTGAGAAGAAAGCAACCCCTATTGGAGGACAGTTCTGTATGGAATACATTTGTGTGTGTTTTGCAAACAGAACCCCTGGCTGTTTTTGTTCCAGGCACAAGGAAGGTTATACAGAAGACATGCTTAGACAGCACCTCTCTCTTAGATCAAAGAGTAGATCCAACCAGTCTATAATGTAATAAAAAAAAAGAGAGACAGCCTTGGATATGAGTAGGCATGATTCCTATAAAGGACCTGAGGCTCCTAAGCTTAATGTTCCTCTGAAATATGTGTGTGATAATATAAACAACCTGCCTTGCATCACTCTGTGGGAACAGAGGCCAAGAAGCTGTTCTGAATATTGATACTCCAGCCTCGGGCTTATGGTATTGCTGTAAGTAGCAAGAGGCCTGTATTGGATCCGTGAATCTTATGTCATCTGCCATCACCCATGATATGATGGAAGGCCAGCTTGGAAGCTTGCAAGCAGGGTAATAACTCAGATTCCTTAGAAGTCTTAAGGACTTCTGTACATATTTATATATAACTTATGTCAAATAGAAGAAAAAGTTCAGGTAAGGTTAAAAACCCCTGAAAGGGTCAAATTTTAAATACTACAAGTTGCAAATATTATAGAAGAAAATATAATTGGATGTCGGAGACATATAAATACCATACAGATACATTAAAGCAAAGGATATTATTACTAAAGAGTATTCAATGTAGTAAGTTTACTTATGAAAAGGTCTAGTGAGTTGTTTTATTTTTAAGTAGACCACAAATCTGGGAAAGTACTTAAAACACACAGCCAACAGAAAGTTTAGTTAGAATTTATACAGAACACTTTAAAAAAAAAACAATCAAGACAAACTCAGAGAACTCAGCAGAAAAGTGGAATAAACAAATTAAAAACACTTCATAGGAAAAAATGCTCATAAACACATGATTATAAATTAAAACCACAGTGAAATCATATTTGATACCAAATAAATGATCTGAAGCTGAAAGACATGAGACTTTTCAGCATTTACAAGGAGAGCTGAGCAGAAGGCTGTGCTTATGCACTTTGAGAGCTGTGCCATTGGAGAGGAATTCAGGAGAAAGAGAATTATTTCCTAATGTCGTGCACAATATACAATCCAACAAATCCATAGGTATGCACATTCTAGAGAAGCTAGTGTGTTCTCCTCTCATTATACACATATACACACACATATACACACATACACACACAAACACACACATACACACATACATATACACATAACATGTATACACATGTACACACATTTACACACATGCACACACATACACACATGTATGCACACATAAACACACAATATACATGCACACATATACAAACATGCACACATGTACACACATATACACACATAAACACACACACGTGCACACACACACACACACACACACATGGGTTCCATCCAATATCTCTGCAACAGTAAAATAAGTAACAAAAACTAAAGCTTGGAAAAGATACCCACGGACAGAACAATGAAGAAGTAGAATTCAGTGTGAGGATGAAATGAGCTACTGAAGCACCCATTTGTCAGCTCCCCCAAATTTCTTCGAACACCCCCTAAGACGTCTCACATAGGAAATGGAGAAACTTTACACAGCTCAGCAGCTTGGAGGGGTTTACTTGTAACTCTAATGTAGCTATGGTTTTATTTTCGTTCTGTAACTCCTCTCAGAAATACTTTGTGCTTTATATGTATGGACCGACAAAACGTTCATTCTGGTTCCTTTCCCAAACGCTCATTGCCAAGCATCAGGCTACTTTCTTTATGCGACCGTATATCCTACAGATTGGCGCATCAATGTATGAGACCCGGTGTCTTGTGTGTTGCTTATGACTTTGCCTGTACAGAGGAGGAAGGCATTTCTCACTTGCCCTCGCCCTCTGCCGCGCCCAGCCTGTTGTCCTTGTCTGGAGGAGCTCCACTTGTGGGAGTTTCCTCCTAATTGAAACATTCCCAGACTCTCTGAATATGACTGACAATGGGGACTGACTGAGAAGCCAATGATAATGGCACTGGGATTTGATTCTACTGCATGTACTGGCTTTTTGGGATCCTAGTCAGTTTGGATTCACAC